>JADBJO010005632.1:92500-117500 GCA_016801955.1 Conus betulinus | reverse complement strand
ATTGAACTGGCCTGGGGGAAAGAGAGAGTTCATGGGCTTACCCTCAGCTAACTGACGTGTGTAGTGCCCAAACTCCAGGGTATTAGGCCAGCTCATTTAGGCAACACCACTACATGTGAGGACTCGCTCCTCAGCTTTGTTTGAGCAGTTCACCACCACTTTTGCTTTTCTTTTGTCTTTTCTATAATCATTATTAGTCTATTCAGCTGAGGCCCAGTTGTGATGTCTGATGATTTTCATGTAGGGAGGGTGTGCTACAACAGAATTCCATTACCTTCACTGAAAAGACAACTGGTTACTCAAACATAAGTAGGATCTTACACTGGTCTATACCCCGGCACAGCACAACTTGAAAGAAAGTATACTTGCAGCCCCATTTACGCTGGCTAAACTCAGAGTATCATTAGTCAAAGAGAAAAGTGTTTAACAATTTCTTAGATTTTCTCTTTTTTAACAACAACAACAAAAACTATTACCTATATAAAATACAGATCATTTATACACAAGATGCTTAAGTGACTGAAATCAAAGAAGACAAAAATACAAAACAACAAAACAAAACAAACAAAACCCACCCAAACCAGATCTCTTTCCCCTTATTCCAGTTTTTTTTTTTTTTTAATGCGCAAATATGTACCCTAACGTGCTAACAAGGCTAGCAGAATCAGTAGTAAGCTGAAGACAATACCCAGATAAAAGACAACAGAAGAGTGAACATAAAACTGACCTCAGAATCAACAGAGCTTTCCCCTCACCCACACACACACACGTTGGGTTCAGCCAGTCAGCCACACCACTGTGTAACCGGCTGCCACACTAATCTGCCATTGCCACCTCTGAGCTGTTGGGACCCAGGCCCAGGTTGGGTCCCACCCTCCACGGCTGGCCTCCACCAATCCCCAGGCCTGAGGCACAGGGCCTGACCAGTCAGTCACTGGTCGTCAAGGCCTGAGCTTCAGTGGTGACAGAGAGGTGGTTGATTATGCCGAGCCAGGGTAAAGACTCGCTTCACTCATGAGGCACACAATGCTTACTCTGTACAACTGTTCGCCTACACAGCTGCCAGATTCAAATGGCCAGAACTGCAATGACATACCCTGTGTCTGTCCACCCATACATGGTAGCCCTGGTTTTATGCAAAGAAAACATCTTTTAATTGAAAAAAAACCCTCTTGCAGGGCAGTCTCTATATTTGTAAGCCTTTCTTACTTGGCAGAATGTTGTAGGAAGCAGCAGTGCAGTCTCTTCTATCCTGTATTTAGATATTACACTAAATCAAAACAGAAAACACCGTAAACATGAGGTGAAAATGGGTATTTCTAAAGCAAAAAAAAAAAAATTCTGCACCAGTATTCTCAGCAACAAAATCCTCAACAAAACTATTAAAAACAAAAGAACAAATCAGGAATGCTCATAAACATGATACCATTTACATTACGCATATGACTGCTTTCTCTTTAAAACTGTTGTACACATTCATGAGAGAGTGCACTGTACACTCCCACACATGGTGGTATTCATATGCATAAATGGGTAATCCCCCTTAACATGTATGTATATATCTATATGTATGCATAGGCAAGTTCGAGCACGCACGCACATGCAAACACATATATGTATGTGTGCATGCAAGCATGTATCTGTGGGTGTTTGTGTTCTTTACTTCAAATATGTTCGTGACATGATATTAGAGTGTGTCTGCATGCATGTACATGTTTAAGCTTGTAAATATGCATGTGTGTGAGTGTCTTTGTGTGTGACTGAGAGACAGATAGACCGACTGACTGACAGAAAGACAGACAGAGAGAAAGACACAGAGAGAGGTAGAAAGTGTGTGTGTGTGTGTGTGTGTGTGTGTGTGTGTGTGTGTGTGTGTGTGTGTGTGTGCATATGTGCATGAATGTGTGTGTGTGTGTGTGTGTGTGTGTGTGTGTGTGTGTGTGTGTGTGTGTGTGTGTGTGCAGGCCTATGTGAGCCTTTATGTCTACATGTGTCACTGCATCTTTGAATGCTCGATTTTGAGAGCATTGATGTCTCAAGCTAAAGATGAACATACATTAGCTTCAATATATGTGTTTATTTGTCTTTCAGACAAAATCCTGGATGTAGAGTGTTAGGACATAAGTATGGTGTGCATGTAAAACAAAATGCTGATATAAAACACACACACACACACACACACACACACACACACACACACCTCCCTCTCTCTCTCACACACACACACACACATCAACACACACTGCTCTCCGTCTCTCTTTCACACACACACACACACACACACACACACAAACAACCTCCCCTCCCCCCCCCCCCCCCCCCCCCACACACACACACACACACACACATCACACACACAAATTCACTTTACATTTCTATTATGACCCTTGTAAACATGCTATTGGGACACACTGACGACTGAGGTGTTGGGCCTTTTCATATTCCCATTTAACCAACTGATACATAGTCGCCATTCTCACGCTCAAATACACATCCCACTCATATGCCACTTCTTTTGCTCGATCATGTTCACCGGCACTGGATACAATCATATTTGCTAATCAGTTATATTTCCAGTTTGACACAAAAGAAATAGGCAGGAGCACATACACCCCTTCCTTTTTCCACACTCTCCACACCCTCCATATTGCAGTCTTCTCCCCCCCCCCCCCCCCCTCCCCAGAGGCTCCAAAGATTAGGAGGGGGGTGGTGGCAGAGGAAGGGAACGGGGTAAGGTGACTGGGAGGTGGGAAGGAAGGTGGGGGGGGGGGTGGGTGTCTGGAGGAGGTGAAGTGAGAAGGGAGGAGGGTGGAGTGGTCCAGGTATTTGGGGAGGCCAGCTATTCAGCGTCACTTCATTACCAAGGGTTTAATCAAAGGCCCCTTCTCTACAGGCCTTTTGATGTCGCCCACAGCACATGCAGCACACAGAGGACCACGGCCTTTCTCAGTCCACACTTGGTGAAAGTTTGGCTGGCTTTAAATCGTCTCTGAATGGGCATGTCATGGAGCACTGCTGTCAAACAGGGTAGACTTCTACATCTTGTATAAAACAAAATTAAAAAAAAAAAAGACCATGGAGTGAGGGTGAGGAGGATGGGGAGCGGTGGGGTGGATAGGTGTTTGTTCACTGGTCTATTTCCACCCTCCTTCCCACACTAAGAACTCTCTCATAACACACACACATACATGCATTCACACGTGCGCGCGCACACACACACACACACACACACACACACACACACACACACACACACGCACGCAGTCATGAACACTTAATAAATTCAATTATGAAAATCAATCAGCCAAAATTTAGTTAATGTAAATGGATTGATTAATCCATAAACTGATTGATTAATCCAATCAGCTTTTTTGTTCGTTTGTTTGTTTGTTTTTTTTTTGTAACTTACAGATAATTGGTGAACCCAATATGATCTGAAATGGAAATATCATTTCCTTAAATTTTGTCTAATGTGTATTCACTTCTACTTCCTAAATATTGCGTGTACATATTTGTATGTTGATGCACAGCTTGTGATATTCCCTTTCCCTTTCATTTTAAATCCAGATTTTACCCTCCCTTCCCCACAAGTGGAAAACAAACTAAAAGGAAACTCACCTAGGTATGCTGTGTGTGTGTGTGTGTGTGTGTGTGTGTGTGTGTGTGTGCGTGCATGCCTGTGTGTGTGTGTGAGTGAGTCTGTCTGTCTGCCTGTCTGTCTGTGCACGCATGCGTCTGTGTGTGTGTGTGTGTGTGTGTGTGTGTGTGTGTGTGTGTGTACATGTGTGTGTGTGTGTGTGTGTGTGTGTGTGTGTGTGTGAGAGAGAGAGAGAGCATGCTCGTGCACATATGTGTGCATGCATGTGTGTGCATGTGTCTGTGTATGAGTGCAAGTGTGGGTGAGTGTGCATATTTCTTGAATGTTGTTTGGATGTATGTGCACTTTGTAGTTATGTATGTGCATGCATGCAAGTCGGGGCATGCATCTATGAGTAGTGTGCATATGGTAGTAGAATCGTATGCATGCCTGTGTAATTGCAAAGTATGTGTACGAGGCATGCTCACATGGACTTAGGCACCAGACAAACAAAGACAGAAAACACAAAAAGAGAAATATAGGGACAGAGATGGGAGGAGGAATGAAAAAAAAATATTGAAGATGACAATCAACTTGTATATTCATCAGTTTTAAAAGGAGACAAAGGCACCAAAGAACTGGAAAGAGAAAGTAAACAAAGAAACACATATGTTTAGAAGTATATTACTGCTCGCAAGAGCTGAAAATCTATTAAAACAAACAAACAAACAAAAAAGCAGCATAAAATATTAAGTTACACTCTGATCACTGCATAGATATGCATTTGGTTTTCACCCTTTAAATTTCGCAAACTGGGGTGAAAATATGCAGTAAAACTAAAAACAGAAAGTCAGGCAATCCTTTAAACCCCTTTAAAACGAGAAAAGAAAATCCAAAAATCAGTAAAAATCATGAAAAATTTGTCATGATTGACAGTTATCCACACACACACACACACACACACACACACACACACACACACACACAGATTCCAGTCTTTGTTGATAATATAATGAACTCATTTAACATCATTTCAGTACTCTTATACAAAACAGGCTAGACACTAAGACTGCCTGAACGTAAACCAGACACTCACCTCAAGCAGGCATCACCTCTTCCATCCCTCTTTTTTTCATTCCACTCTAAACGCACTTCACTCTTCTCACTCCAATACAAAAGTCTTCAGTGGGTGTCTTTCCATCATTGCCAGCAGGCCAAAAACAAAATACCTCTGTCCCAAGAACATTAACTGCCTACTAACTGTCAACTGTCAGAGCACAAGCAACACACACAGAGGAACAGGGAGCTGGGTCCGTTTCCATGTCAAGTCAAGCAGACTACACTGTGCACAAGGAGAGAATGGGCAGGGGAAAGCGAGGGGAAGAAGGGGAGGGCAGGATGTCATCTTCATTTACAAAAGCTGAATTTCCTCGATTCTACCTACCACTGAGGCCAGCTGTTTCAGTGGGTCTGTCTGGGCTAAATAACAATTATTAGGTCCATGCATGGAGGAATAAAGATCTCATAAGCTGTGTCATGATTAACCCATCACACATCAGTACAGGTCAACTAGAATGAAAACCACTTGTTTTGTTTGTTTGTTATGTTTTTTTCAAGTTACTTTCACAGTCAGCTGACTTCGGGCAGAAACTGAATAAAACGAAAAAGAAAAACTATAATTCCGCTAATCAAAAGAGACAAACATATTACAAGATGAAACATAATGCATTTTGCCCTCTTTAGTCTTCTTCAAGCAAGGCACACAACATTGAAGACAATGAAAATGAGGAACAAACGATCACTTATCTGCTAAAGTTGGGTACAAATGTGTTCTTCAAGTTCTTGGACTCTTACAAGGCAGCTCAAAAGGGAAAAATATAGTGTGATTTGGCCCCTGCTCAAAGGGAAAAAAAAACAAGTTTGATTTGGCACCACATACATGGGAAAAGAAAATGGTTTGATACCAGCTCCAAGGAAAATAGAAAATTTTGATTTGGTATCAGCTCAAAACAGAAAAGAAAATAGTTTTAATTTTAGCACTGCTCAAAAGGAAACAGAAAACAGTGATTTGGCTCCAGCTCAAAAGGAAAAAGAAAACAGTCTGATTTGCCTCAGGCTAAAAAGGGAAAATAGAACAGTCTGATTTGCCTCAGGCTAAAAAGGGAAAATAGAACAACAGTCTGATTTGCCTCAGGCTCCAAAGGGAAAAGAACACACTTTGATCTGGTTGCTCAAAGGAAAATGTTAAAATACTTTGATTTGGAACCGACTTAAAATGGAAAAGAAAATAGTTTGATCTGGCAGAATAACACAACAACAGGAAGAGTTGAACTCAACAACAGCCATATAGCACACAAAAACACACAAGCACACATCATATGTTGGACTAACTGTGGTCCAGTTCATCCCTGATGAACGTATAGAATGTCTGATTTCCCTTAAAAAAAAAAAAAAAAAAAAAAAAAAAAAAAAAAAGTTGATTTGGCACCAGCTCAAATGGGAAACAAACCAGTTTGACTGGGTACTTGACAAAAAGGAAAGCATTTTAGAATTGGCAACAAAAACTTTCATCAAAAGACAACTGGCCACCATAAACCCTTCAGAACAAAGGTACAAGCAATGGTATGTTATATACAGTCAACAGAGACAGTACCCAACTAAACCAAATCTCCATATACCTCCTGCACATCCTTGACACTGATCGGGCTAAAGCTGCCACTGCTTGCATGGTGCTACAGATCTTGCTTTATATTCACATCTTTGCTCTTTTTTTTTTACTCTCAAGTCCCTGAGGAGCACACAACGAGATATGCAGCATACAAGTCATTGTTTTCACCTCCACACCTCTACCCTCTTTCTCAAGACCTTAGCACAGTCCCCAAAATCTCAGACCATAACAGGAAAGTACCAGATGTGGACACAAATCCCTGGAGTTCATACACATCTTACCATAAATGATTGTGTTTAAAAATAAATAATTAGGCACATTTCTTTCTGCATCCAAATTTCATTAAATCTTATGACTCGAACCATTTCATTTCATACTAAAAGCTACTCAAAGCTCATAATTTGTATTTCTGGAGACAGTCTTTGCGGCCAAACCTGTATTTCACTCTAGTTTTTGTTGAAATGCTGCATGCTTTTTATCCAGAGGTTCTTTTAAAAATAATCAAAACAAACAAAAAAAAGGACAATCAATAAAAGTGCTATTAAAACTATGTCCTGGCAATAATGAGATAATATTTCTTAAAACCTTTAAAAGAAAAAACAGGTAAAAGGAAAAAAGAAAGTGGAATATGACGGCTGAACGCTCTGTAAGCGTGCCTATCACCAAGATATCATTCAGTCTACATTAATGCCATAAATAAATCAACACAAACATCATTATCAACAGGAGACAAAAGCAGATGACAAACATATATCGTGCCAGTCTCTTCTTGTTCAATTACTGTTTGTGAGTGCTGAGCACAGAACACTTCTTGCTCATTGCAAAAAAAAATAATTCTAGATATATTCCTTATGGGCAGCAAATTGAAAACAAAACTCTTTAACCATTACAACTGTTTGTATGCTGTTAGTTTATTCCAGTTTTGTTGTTGTTTTTCTTTAGTGCTTACAGCTGAGAAGTCCTTATTTGAGTGCCTTCCTTAGACCCCCTCACCCCTGATACCCCACCTTCCTTTGCTTTTACACATATACACTCCTCACTCCACTTCTCTATACTTCTGTTACTAACTCTTAGCAGTAGTGGCTGTTCAGGGGAAAAAAAAAAAAAAAAAAAAGCACACGCACAACAGACTTGTGAAAGACTGAGCAGTATCTTAGCCAGCTCAACGTTGTCCCCCAGACAACTTGACCCCAGTGAAGTCCAACAAAATGGGCTACCCTGCACCCTCTCCTCCACAGTCCTTATGGTGAGGTGACACGACAACACCCAATCAACACAAAGCTTGCAAAACACAAGCCATGGAGAACCAGGTGTTTGGTAAAGACCTGCGACTCCCACGCAACAAGATACAGTGTCATTACTGTTAATCCAGGAAGATTTTGTTTCTGACCTCATGCCATGAAACTCCAAAAGCTTTTGGCACGAGGCCATCCATTAGAGAGGCAAAGCTGAGATAAAACGTGAACTGCATTCAAGCATACATGAGGAGAAGCAGAATTTCCCATCAAGCTATATCAAACTATGCTGTTCTTTTTTCTCTTAATTTGGTGGGAAGGGGGCAGGGGGGGGGGGGGGGGGAAGGGGAGGTTATTCTCAATTAATTGTCATTTTTTTACATTCAAAAAGAAAAAGAGCGGACAAAAAATGACATTTTCTTTCTGCCAATAATGAAGAACAATCATCTTGTTTCAAACAAGTCTGCAGTTCTCGTTGAAGGGCTGAATAAAGGAACTGACCCTTCTAGACATTGAAAAGTTACATTCTAAGCCATAGTTAAAAATAAAACAAAACAAAATAAAGCCTAAAAGCTTTATTTCCCATTTGACACCACCTGGCCCACATTATAAATATTCTGCTGAAACTAAATAGCTTGATATCTTATTGCAAAATTGGTATCTTTAAGTATCCTTTGATCATTTTCTTTTTCTTTTTACATCTGTCAAGTACTTTGTTTTCATGACCATCCAATAGCTGGCTGGTTAGTTTGTCTCTCAACAGATTACACAAAAAACTGCTCTACCAATTTTTACCAAACTTAATGAAAAGATGAATGTGGCTCTGAAGGATGAATACAATAAATTCTGGCATAATCTCTGAAGTGTATCCAGATCAAACACCAGCTCATAGCCCCTTCATCAAAATTATTACCAATTTTCCAATGAACATGAGAGGTGTGAAGTAACTGTTGATAAACTGATACTTATCTAAGAAGTGATATGTTTTCACCTTTCTAGAAACATAATCATTCATTTAGCATTTTCCACATCCTTTGCAAAATATCCTTAAGGGAAGTAAGTCTTTGAGTCCCTGTTACTTCCACTGACACCCCACCCACCTCCCCCAAAAAGTTTTCATTCATGATTTGACTCAAGGGGTGGATCCAGGATCCTTTTGACCTTGTGGAAGGCCTGCACTTTCACAAGTGTCCAAATTTGCTGCTGATCTACGGCTTTGCCAAACCTTTTCTTCGAATTTTACAATGGCCTTGCATCACACATGGACTCAACTTTTTAACTGTTGCTGTTCACCATCTCTGGCATTCGGCTTATACTTGTTTGAGGCAGCATACTTCCAATTTTGAAGAATCCGCAGCACTAGTGTTTAAAATGTGTCAATGTTTGTGTGTCATCCATATCTACTGGCACACCATCCTAGCACTTTGAAAAGATAGAATGGGATTTAAGAAAAGTATGAAATTTTTAGATCAATGGATTCAGTGAGCAATGCTGCTATTTTTGTTGATCTCTTGGGCAAAATTGAAAACAAGACTGACAAATACAGCAGCATAAACTTTGTCATTTTCTTCATTTGGTGTGCTGAAGAAGAGGAATAAGTCATTCTCTTCAACAAAATCAGAGGCTGACTCTTCCTTCTCAAGTTTTTAGAGCGGGCAAGGGCCACCGACTCAAAACCATAATTACTTCTTTCTCACAAGGGAACACTTGGACACTCAGTGGCCACAACTCTGAAGTTGATGTGTTTAACACCTTCATCAACAAAACTGAGTCACTGTATCTCTTGAAGAGTTCACAACTTTCAATGTGCACAAAAACGATTATACTAGTGACCAAAAAACTCTGTACATCCATTGGACCCTCCATGTGAAAATCTGTATCAAATGCAAAATATGAGCATAAAAATTCCCCATTATCCATTATAAGCAATATTAAATTACAGAAGTTACTATTCTGTCCCTCCCTCTGTCTGTCCACAATCATTCAAAAGCTTGTCTGCATTTTTTTACCCCTTAAATGCATGGGGAACAAGAAAATAAAGTATACTAAATTAGACATTGCAGTCCATGTCACGTATGGCCATGATTCAATTAGCGTAGGGTTGATATTTATTTCATCTTTTTAATGCAAGTGGACCAGCACTACAGTTCAGCTCAGAACTCACTTAGTGTGTGTGTGTGTATGTGTGTGTGTGTGTGCATGTGTGTGTGTGGAAAGGGCAGTGTTCTGTAAGGGAATTCATGAAATGGGAAACAACTGCTGATTCTTAAGTCTTCATAAAACCCACAATTGCCTCCCCTGCAAACATTCTGTCAGGCAAAAATGTTGGCCGTAAACTTCTGCAAGTAACTGTTCTGATTGAATCAAAACACTTTCTTCCATGAGCATTTTTCAACCAACTTTTGTGCTGGTTACCAGAAAATGGTAATAATGTAATCATCTGTGATGTTACCATGCTCTAAATCCACTCATATCATTCTCTTTCTCCTTTATCTTCACTGGCTTCCCATCAAAAAATGAACTGACAATAAACTCTCTCTCTGCTGTGATTTGGCTTCAATCTCTGAATGATTTGGCTTCTACCTACTTGCTGATCTTCTCCATCTCCACACTTCATCACGACCAGGCCTTTTCCCATGGACCAAACCCCTCTCGCTCCCTCCCCACCCCGTTTCCCATTTTGTGTCATCCTTCAGATCTTCTCTTAAACCTACTCTCTTCACATCCTGATTGGCGTCTGTTTATCTCCCCTACCAACTGCTGTGCTCTGTATATGTGTGTGTGTGTGTGTGTGTGTGTGTGTGTGTGTGTGTGTGTGTGTGTGTGTGTGTCTGTGTTAGTGTCTCTGTGTGTGTCTCTGTGTGTCTGTGTATGTGTGTGTTGTGTTGGGAACTGCTTTGTTGTTGTTGTGTTTTTTTTTTGTTTGTTTGTTTTGGTTTTTTTGGGGGGAGCAAAGGGGGGGGGGGGGGGGGGGGGGGGGGGGGTGGTGGTGAAAAGTGCAAATATGATATCCCTTCTCATCCTTTCAGGCTACATAGATTTTCTCTCTAGCTAGATCCTGTTTCTTTCTAAAACTCTCACAATGTCTACAAGGTTAATTCGAATCTGTATAAGAATTTAAAAAGAATTGAAATATCACAATAAAAACCCAAATCAACATTTTTTTCTTTATTGCTTAACAAGTCATGGGAAAACAAACATCTATATCAGCAGACAGACTGACCTTAGACTAAATGGGAGGCATCAGTAAAGAGTGGGAAAGTGAAACAGCGGGCCCATACCCCCTAAAATGATTGAAATACACAAAGAAAAAGAAAAAAAAAAAAAAGCACAAAACAACAAAGAGAGAAACACACACAGACATGAAAAAAAAATCCTACAAACAAACTGCCCCATTTTGTCAATAATACCAATGGTTTTGTGTGTGTGTGTGTGTGTGTGTGTGTGTGTGTGTGTGTGTGTGTGTGTGTGTGTGAGTGTGTGTTACTGTTTGAACTTTTTTTTTTTTTTTTTTTTTTTTTTTTTGGGGGGAGAAGGGGGGGGGGGGTTGTAAAGAGTTGTTCCTGATTTCAAGTAAAATGTACCTTGATGTTCCTGTCTACATTCTATCTATCTAAGATTATCCAATAACAACCAGCCGCCAGGCAAAGTGGTCGCAGACTCCCATCTGAGACATGTGGGATTTTTCTGCCCCGACAGGCTCCTACTCTGAGCTGTTTTTCTACAGGCTCAATTGGGAAGACTGGGAATACACAGTCCAGTTTCATCCACTTAATGGATGCGTCTTTGAGAGTGTGGCTCAAATTTCCTGACCAACACTGCAGACGTCTTTATTTCTCAGACCTGGCTGATGCTGGGATATATTATGAAACTAAGCATAGTGTGCAACTCTCATGCAGTCTCAAACAGGAATGGGAATCTGTAGTATCATCTCATGCATCCTCATTTTTTTTCATCCATTAGTATGAAAAAAACAAGTCTCAAATTCTGTGGCCCTTCATGCCCTGCTCTCATGGAGACATGAATTTCTATGTCCTCCCCATGTCTATGGCCTTGTGTTTGATTCCGTCAGGATCACCAGCAAAGTCATGGGGGCTGTCATTGGACAGACATGGTGGTGCCCTTCGGAGGGACAGTTCACTCATGCCAGCTCCCCAACTTAGCAATTATTGTTGTCAGTAGGGGGATTAGTAGGTGGTATCCTGCGTATGTTGAATCAGAACAAGCACTACTGAACACCACCAAAGTGACTAGGCAGCACTGCAGTGTCTCCTCCAGTGGGTTGCCTCCTGATGACTTGACATTGATTGCTCCTGTGGATTGCCAGTACCTGGGCAGCAACTGGCCAGGCTGAGCTGTGGCTGTGGACTGGGGGTCGGAATGAGCGGTGTGGGTGCGACGCCAGTGAGGTAGCACAGAAGATGGGACAGCAAAAAAAAAAAAAAAAAAAAGGTTAATCCAATAACAGGCACCATGACTAGATCTTGAGCAGTCAAGAGATCTCCACTGCCCTCGGTCATATGCTGTCCAATTCTTCAAACTGTGCACTTTGGACTTCTCTAGTTTGCCTTATGGATGTCAGCCCTCTATTGCATCTTGTAAAAGTGTCTTGAACATATGGCGAGATACACGCTTGTAACTGGCAAGTTTTCAACACTGCTTGGAAGACAGATTTTTGACAGCCGGCATGTGTTAACTAGCCAACATAATCCTTTTGTCTGATCTATTTCTTCTCTCCTGAAACTTCATGATGCATACTCTGTAACTGGCTTACCTTGACGTGAATTCTAAAGCTTTACCTAATGAGATGACAATCACCAGCTAACACAAACAGACCATCACAGCTATCATATCTATATACCTCCAGTTTCCATAGGCACTATAATGCTGCAATATTCACTGTTTTGCACAGCATAATCAACATGATCAGCATCATCAAGCCATCCTGGACTGCCTGGATGGAAAATTCCAAGTCAAACTATTTTGTTCACAAAGTGGTCCAAACAACAAAAACATGAACAACACCTGGTTGTGCACAGAAGAAATCTGACAAAACTGTAGGCTTTTTGTTTTGTTCGGCTTTGACCGGAAATAATTTCTGAATGTTCAGTATAATTGTAACAGTAAACAAGATTTGTAGGATTATCATTATGTATAGGTGATCTGGATCCACCCAGCAGATAACCACAGACACCGAATCAAATGTTTGTGGTCAGATTTCCTTACAAAGGTCAGCTGAGGGAAAATCATAGATTCTGAATGTCTTGTGACATAATCATTTGGATTTCCTCTCCATCAACAAGATCTTGAAATTCCAGCAAGAAGAGCAGCACTATTTTTTTTTTTTATTAAGAGTTTATCTAATATCTTTTGGAATAGCATGAAACAGAACAACTCCATTCTTAATTCTTCAGAGGCTATCTGGCATATACTTGGAATGCAGGCCATGAGAACAGCACTATTAATTCTCCTGCCATTGTTTATCTAGCTTATTTGTAAACAAGTACAGTGAACAACATCACATGATTCTTAATTCTTCTGTCAATCATGGAAATATTTCTGAATGCCAGCATGGATAACATTACAATAAACTGTTCAGAAAAAAAAAAGACCGAATGAAAGTTTTGGCTGCATCAGTGAAATGGTAACTGTATACCAATCATGGTATGAACAGATCACAGTTACAAAATTTTCATTGTTCAAAATAAACACAATGCTGAAAGATATTTTGTCAAAAAATCCAACTGAGGCATATTATGGAAAGATCAACAATACAAAAGTAAGTAATCAGAATTTTTTGTCCATCCACTTGTAACTCACAATATGATGAATTCAGCCTTCACACATCACAAGATGATGAGTTAACTCATCCTGTGATCACATTCTTTGAGATTTAAATGGTTTGATCAGAGTGAAAGACACAGTACAAAGAATACCTGGCTATTTACATTTTTCTCTTAGTTATATGTGACAGACTGACCTGCTGTCTGAATGTCTGCAGCTTGCGGTCCATCACCTCCTTCTCATCCTCCATCTTGCTCACTTCCTTCTCCAGCTGGGCAATCTTGGTGTCGGCCACCTGCAGGAGGTCTGCCACATAGGGATCTTCTGGGGGTGGGACCTGGAACACTGGAGACCTGTACGACTCGGGCACGGTGGTGTCAATCTCCATGCGCTGGCGTCGGAATGGGATGCTTTTCTTGTGACCACCTGTTGAAAGAGGCAATCAGTGATACTTACTTACTACCAAGCATGAAATTCTCCTAGTTCATCCTCGAAAAGTGAACACAATATAATCGTTCTATGGATCAAATTTTAAGATATGGTAAGGTAATGTTGCTTATAGCCCAGCCGACCGCAAAGGGCCATATCAGGCTGTCACCATATTAAAATCAACTCACAAGTCATTAAAAAAATATTTTTAAAAAAAAAAACACCTTTCACACATCTGTTTAAAAAATACACCTTCTAAGATCAAACAAAGAGCTGTTTTATACACGTCTTCATTTTCCATCACTAAGTGTTCATTTTAATCATTCATTGAAAAATCAAGAATGAAGGCCACTTTTTCTCCCATGATAAAACATTTTCATACTAATAACTTCAAACTAATAGCTGCTTGTGATAAAATTTGCCAAGCAGACATGCACACACCAGCACACACAACAAACAACAAGGAAACATCTCTAGTTTTCTTTTTTAATTGATATGAAAATGATCATAGTATGCAGCATGCATTTTCATTGCTAATGCATCTAAAAAGTATCCCATTCCAGAATTTTCAAAACCTCCTGATGGGCTGTCATTATTGTGTGGTAGCGCTTTTTCTGGTCGGCTTTTTGCTTTTCTGTTTCTTGTATGTCTTACTTGGCTCCTGTTTATAAGTTACATAACCCTTCAAGTTTCTGTTCCTTTTTTAAAAACACTTTTGCAAACATACTTTCCAATTTTGCACAATCACTAAAGTACTTGTTTCCTTCTCTCTCTTTTCATACATTTTTATTCATATAATGTGATAACATTTGAGAGGCTTTTTTTTTCTCAGGGTGTGTGGGGGGGGGAGGGGGGGGGGGGGGGGGGGGGGGGGGGGGGGGGGAGGGGGAGATTCAGTTCTGTTCACGACCTTTGACTTTTGCCCACTTCTCTCCTAGACTATTTCAAACTGTATTTAAAATGAAAAGTATGCAACTGCAGGTTAAAGAACTGAAATTCATCTGCCGTCAAATAACTGGTCAGTGTACAAATGAACATGTGTGGCAATTTCACAGATCTTAACTAAGCATTTAAACATTTGCAAGAGTATCAACCAATAATGAGCTTGTCACTTTGCAATCACACTGTACAAGCTTTCAAAATCCAACCAGTGTACTCAATCTAACTTAACCGCTTGTATTTCCCATTAATACAGAGTTGTTCATTCAGTTTGGAAGGCACACTGAACAGACCACTTCAGACTCAGCAGCACAATTCAAGGGCTTCAAGTTTCAAGTAAGCAACTGTCACCATCCATTTATATACTGAAGCAAAAACCAGTCTCACATGCAACTCATTTCAACAGTAAATCAGAACGTCTTTTCTAAACTTCTATCCTCATTATCAAACAAAGCATTCACAAAAGTAAAAAAAAGAAAGAAAGAAAACAATAAACAAAGAAACTGTTGACAGCTTAGCACTGTCTTATTTGGAAGAAAAGGGAGGGACAGGAGTGAGAGACGGAGGGTAAGGTGAAGTGAAGGGCAGCGACAACTTACCAGGTGTTTGCACCACAGCCTGAAAATTTTTTTCCTGTAGCTGAAGGATGCGCTCTGACTTCTGTTTGGACTCCTTTTCAATCTCCTTCACTTTGTGCACATACTGATTGTTCAGGAACTTCAGGTCTGTGTTTTCATGTTCAATCTTCCGCAGGCTGGCTTTCAAATCTGCCAATAAAGTTCATCTTTACTGTATCAACCAAGTCCGTATCAAAAAAATAAAAAGAGAAAAAAAAAACCATAGGAATTCAATGCACTCAAAACCACAAAGAACAGTTCCATTCCAAAGTTCGCACTATTTCATATTCTACAAAACGTTTAAGGCTGCTGCGATGACACATAAAGCAGCACAAACAAGTTTTGTAAAGGAAAGTGATAGACATTAACTTGGGTATGGCTTTGAATTTGATACATGTATACATCAAGAATTATATGTTTGGTGCATATATATGTGCCAGATATCTTCACCTTGAATTTAACTGAACAGTGTAATGATACAAGCAATCATATTATATATCTTTCAATAACACTATGAAAAAAATATGTAGAGACATTTCTAAAGATTTTGAGAACTTGCCTCCCCCCTTACCCAAAATCAAATTACCAATACCAATACCTTTTCAATGCCCAGCAAGTTCTTAATGACAAAAGAAAAAAAGTTTACCATCATCCTTAAAAACCCAGTATAATCATGTCACATCTCACACATTTACCATTGTTTGAAATGGATTTAATAAGTATATCTATAACCTACTAAGTATATCTATATACTACTAACTCTGTATTTGTGTGTATTTGTTTTAGGCAATTTCTTTTCTTAGTACACATATACTTACTACCTTAAATAAAAAAAAAAAACATTTGAAAACAATAACAAGGGATAAAGAAAAAAAAAGAAAGAAAAAAAAAGATTAGAAAGCTCCCAAGTCCCCTTCGTTTTTCCATTTCAGTGTATCCTACTATATATTTTGAAAGGAAACATTGATATCTGATTATTTCATATCTTCAAAATTCATCAGCAGTTATACTTGGACTGAAACATACTATTCACCACTTCAGCACTAGCTCATAATATTGAGTGATTGACACATTTATGTTAGGTGATTAGTCCTCTCCTTCAGATATTATAAACAATAAACCCGAAAATGATTCATACAGATCACAAATTGTTCAAAATGCTTGGAACTTTCAAATTTAGGACTCAGTAGCATTTTGCAGTCCAGTAGAAAAAACACAGATGCTGGTTATAAGCTGCCAATGTTTCCAAATACAAGATGATTATACCTTAAGTGTGTGCTTGGATTTGTCTTCACACATGGGATTTAGTCAGTACATTAACTTGCTTTTAACACCCAACATCCTCCATTTTAACCCTCCAATTTTGTTTGAACTGTTTATGGAAATAAAGCATGTTGAGCATATTAGTTTTCAAATAGAGGAATTACTGACGGAAGTCACAGAATCTACTTAATTACAAACAATGTATTTGATCAATAGTATATATTACAAATATTTCCAAAAAGCAGATGTGATTTAACAATAGTGTGCATGGGAGGGTTATCGGTTCAAATCCCATCTGATCACCTCACTGTGGGATTTTCTGGCCTCAGCTGACTCTTATCTAGTTTTCTACCTAACTATGGACTCAAACTGAAAAAACTAGGATCCATCACTCTGATATGTGTCTATGAAAACAATTACTCAAATTTTCTAACCAACAACACACATGTCTAAATCTCTCTGGCCTAGATAATGCCTGGATGTACAATAGAGGAAGAAAAAAAAGTATACAGTGCTGCCCCATTATGTATCTCAAACTAAAATGGAAATGTGTAACATCATCACCATAAACACTGATCATGAAAAACAGAAAGAAAAATAAGTCTCAACGAGAGTTGTTCTTCACACCCTGTTCTTGAGATTATCTCAGTTTGAACTTTCCATCCTCATTGATACCTGTTGTGAGTTCTTGTTAAGACACTGGTATTAGAAGAGGCACTGTCAATTGAGAGATGTGGTGGTGGTCTCTTTCTTTATGGCATGTCCTATCTGACTGCTATTTTTCATCATTAGCAGGGGACATTGTAAGTGGTGTCCTTCCTACTGAATCAGAACTGGATCTACTGAACACAAGTGATTCAGCAGAAGTGCAGAATCTCTTCCAGAGGATTGCCTCAATATGAATAACCAGAGCATGACGGCTCTCCACAGCTGATGCTGGAACTTTGAACAATTCCTATGTGGCTGCGAGTCTGGGGGAGTTAGAATAAGCAGCATAGGAGTAATGCTACTAAGATGGCAATTAAGATGGCTCAGTTAAGAAGGAAAAAAAAAAAGCAGGTATCAGAAAACAGACTTTCAATGACAAATGTTCTTTTAGAAAATAAACAGGTTGTAAACAATTCCACAAATTATGTGGGGACAGAAATTTCAAAGACCTTGTAGTTCTTCCAGAAGCAGGATGTCTTCTATTTGTTGTTAACAAAGAACTACAGAAGTGGACAGCACTGCTTGCCAGCAAACACAATAATACTATTCTACTTCCATAAATCTCATCACTCCATAATCTGTTTTTGATCACTCACCTCGAATTAGACAATCAGAATCTTCCTTCTGTTTAATCAATTGCTTGTGCAGGTCATTGTTTTCTTTGATCAACGGGGCATTATCACTTATATAGGGAGCCATGAGCAATTCTGCATCCTGGGATTCTGTTTTCTTCTGACCCAGCTGTAGCTTGGCATTCTTCAAGCTCTCCGTTGTGTGACCAAATCAGCAAACAGTTTCTCTACCAACGGCAGAGACTCTACTCCAAGCGGTTGCTGGTAACCAAGCTGGTCCAAACGGCGTCGCAGATTACTGAACTCTGCTGGGCTTGGGCCGTAGCTGTGGTCGCCATGGCGACGGCTTTTCCCTTATTCTTACGCTATTCCTGAAAATTCATAACACTTCAGTACAAACAATGCAGCTCTAATGGATGTAAAGTAATCATTGACAAAGTCATCAGCAGAAGGGAGGGGGAGGAGAGTAGGGGAAGGGGGGAAGGGCAGAACAGATCTTCAAAATGTTTATAAAAGTCAAGTGGAGAAGTAGGTGGATGAGCCCACCAAGCAACAATGTGCACAATCTCCTCAATCCCAGATTCATCATTCTTGATTCAATGGTCATTACACTCATCAATCAAGGCTCACATCCTCTTCCTTTTGACTCAAATGCTAAAATATCTTCAGTTCACTCACTATATTTCTTAATATTGCCAACATATTGTTACACACAGTACAGAACAGAAATTAGAAAAGGAAAGATGCTGTGTGCAAGTCAGTTACTTCTCCAGTTTTTACTAGCTGAGAAAAACTGGGCTCTTAAAAGGATCCTGTTGAGAACAGTTTGCCAACTATCGCTCAGTGACTCCATTCCAAGAGTACACTAGATTTTGGCCTGAGCCTGTAACCAGAGCCAGAAAAGCCAGTCATCTGACACTGATGGAGTCACTGCCCTTGGTATTTCAGTTAATTATTCAGAAATGGTATTCTGAAATGTCTTGACAGCTGCACTCGTGCCACAAAGTTTTTCATACAAATGAAATCCAACACGAGTGCAAAGAGTAGTAATACGTCCACAGATTTTTTCACTCAGTGCCAGCTAGTGGTAGACATCGATCAGATGAAAATCATCAAGTTTACTGAATACTTCTATTTCATTTATTAACTTAACAAATTAACTCACTGATTGCTATTTTAACTGGGGTTTTTTTTTCATGTGGACAGTTTTGTTCACTTCAAGCTCCTAATCTTTCCCACTTTTTTAGAGAATGAAATGGAATGTGGCTGTAAATCTAATGTTGTGCATCAGGTTGACCATTTTAATTAACATAACATGACAGAGATGTAGAAGTTTGATCTTTTCCAGTCCTTCAGAAAAGAGCTCTGGGTATTTTTCTGGAAGAGTTCACAACCTTAGATGGTAATACCCATTGAATCATGCCTAGTTCCTGTAAGTTCCTTTAAGGTGTCTCCAACTGAATTATAACGGTTTAAGAAATCTAAATCATGATGAATGACATAAAATGTGCATTTGGTGTGTGATCTCTGAAGTCCATACCTCTCTTTGTAGCTGCCAGTTACATTACCTTCCATGAATAGTTTGATCCATGCGCATGTTTTGTTTATGACTGGCATCTGAGAAAAGGTTTGGTGATAACACTTTTGTTGTGATATTATCCTTTTCTTTTTCACAGATGAGCCTGTGTCAACAATAAATTATACAGATGCATTGAACCGTGAGATTATTTCTTTTGAAGAGTTGGTGTGGTAGTTCTTGACACTGAACACACATCACTCACATTAACATTTTCATTTTCATGGATTTACTTGAGTGGGCCTTCAGACCAACAAATTCTTGCAAAATGATTGTACTTTGCCACAGGTCTTGTAGTTGTACACCCTAGAATGAGATCAGCTGCAACTACAGTAGGTCACTTTTAAGCAGATTCCTTGTTAAAGCAAAAACACATGTCAAAGTTACTGCAGTGGTGATGGTCGCTTCTGTTAGAACTAGCAACATTCTGGTTTTTCCTGCAATCTTGACATAAGAGATCACAAGTATTTCTGTTGACTGAATTTGTAAAGTTCTTCTAATTGAAAGTGGACCGGTTGTCCTCATGACTTTTGTTAATTGTTTCTTCTTGGATATATGTTCAATGTTGCCTTAGTGTTACTGCTAATTCTGCAAGCTCGTGCTGTTGAAAAAAAAAATCTCCTGCATTGTCAAATTTGTTTATAAACTCATAACATCTCTCATTCCTTTCCTATGAAGACTTTAAACAAGAGCAACCATGAGTTATCTGTATAATATCTCTCTGCCAGTATCAGGAATTAAAAGTCAAAAACAGGACCAAGCATCTTATGAATAGAAAGTATTCATCAATAATTGATCTTATTCATATTGAGTTCCGTCATAAAACCTGAATTTTACTAAATGATGTCTTTCATTCTGGAGTAAAATAGTTGTCCAAGTTTGATTTAAGCTTATGCAGAAACGCACAAACATTTAGAACTGTGCCTTAAACTTCCTGCATATATTGTACAGTGCACCTTTGGAACAATGACTTGTATTTAACTTAGACATTACGGGCTTGAGCATTTACTGCTCTAGCCTCTAGTATGCCCACAAACTTTGACATTTCGGGCTGATGACCTATGCTCCCCTTGGGGAGGGACCTAAGTAAAGAATCAACAAATGAACTCGAGGCAACAATTTGAACAAACGTTGTACTCAAACATCAACTTCGTAAAACAAAATTTTGCTGCCTTCCTTTATTCAAGTTTAAATTGTGCAGTCACTGAGCAATTCTCTTTTCGAAAATCTGTGTTAATAGCCAATTAAATGCAGCTAGAGAGAGAGAGAGAGAGAGAGAGAGAGAGAGAGAGAGAGAGAGAGAGAGAACGAAACTAGATCCACTCAAGTCCTGAACGAGAAAGCTTGTAAAAAAAAATGTTCCTTTCGTTTCAATTTGAGAGCCGATCATATCAATTTTCTGCTCGTTTAATTGCTGCAAAAGCAGACATGGTCTTGTATGATGTTTACTTACCGATGTATGAGGTGGTGTGTACACTGATCCGAAAATTATGTGTTAGTAAACAAGTCAAGTGAGTGGAGCGTTTAACATGTCCCAACAAGCAGGGCAATCTTTTGAATATGGCGGAAAACCACTTCCAGCCTTCAATTAAAAGAGCTTCACTGATGTCCCCTTTGGGGCGTACCTAGCAACCGTTTCTCACGGGCCAGGTGATCGTATTCTCTGAACGAACTGCAGGCTTTTTTCGACATATACTCTTCTTTATTTCGACATAATATCCCAGGCGATTTTCCACCTGAGAGATTCATTTAATACAAAACCGGCAAAATTGACAAAGCAGGTGATGTGTACCGCTTCGCCTCCCTCCTGCCAAATGTCCCACGGAGGATCTTTCAGTAGTTCAAAACGCATATAAAGCGAACTTTCAAACGTTCAAATTAAATAGTCCCCATCCAGCCCATCCCACTCCACCCCACCTCCTTCTGCTCCCGAAAACTTCCTCTCCCTGCTGGCGCAGTCTCTCTGCAGTCAATGAAACTAACCGAACCGGGTTCCCCTATGTGAACGGCCCCTGGCCCTCCCCATCATATGCACTGGGGACAGGCTGCCAGATCTCTCTTGGGACCCCTCTCATGTAACTGATCTGGCCTTGCCATCTGTAGACCTATAAATGTTACTATACCCTTAGAACCGCAAGTTTTCTAGCTGCTCCAAAATGAACCTGAGTGTGGCTTTTGAATGAGGCAGTCAAGATGAACCTGCTGATAGCGTGAGAGCTATTCTCATTCTGATTAAAGAAACAATCATGTCAACAGATGTTTTTGCACACTGAGATGACAACAGGCATTTCTAATACACTCTTAACGGTAATCATTTTTCTTAAATCCGCTCCCCTACCCCCACCCCCCTCTCTGCCCCACAATTTCCCTGAGAGTGTCCTTCCAAATTTCATGAACACCCAATAACCTTTTCAAATATTTACCCTCAAAACTTCTAGTCGTTACTGTGGTCGGTACACCCGTATAGGTCGTCTAACATGATTCACCATAAAAAGCGCTTGAAAATGTTTGATGCATGTAAAACGAAAAACATAAGTTATGTTTAGTGTCAGGCGAAGTTGATGTTCACTTGTCTCTTATCAGAAAGACTTGCGCCAAAATATTGTATGCTGATTATTATCCATTGACTGCAGATCGCATGAGTGCTGAAACACAGGTTTAAGAAGTCATAGGACCTCCACTGCCCTCTGTCCCCGGTAATGCACAACTAAACAGAGGTATCATACCCAGCTCAGTCCTTCATGTTGACCTTCCACGATTTCTTTGGTCTGCTTCCAAAACACCCATGTTTCGCTGTACTCTATAGAATGGTGGTAGACAAGCTGTGATGGCAAGTTACACACGCTACCAGGCAAACTTTCTAGACAACT
Source organism: Conus betulinus (assembly GCA_016801955.1). Classification (NCBI taxonomy): domain Eukaryota; kingdom Metazoa; phylum Mollusca; class Gastropoda; order Neogastropoda; family Conidae; genus Conus; species Conus betulinus. The sequence continues at coordinate 95,262 of JADBJO010005632.1, read as the reverse complement.
GCGACGAGAGGATCTCTCTAGTTGCTTATTTTTCCTTTGATACAGTCTTTTGTATCATGTTCTTGCAGAAAACGTAGTGAATCCAACTGAATTTTTTTTTTAATCATTGAATGGTTGGAGTAAAAGCGGGTCTCTTCACATGTTTGTGTCTCCAGTGATGTGAGACTTTTTATCTTCACAAGGAAGCGGAGAGACATGTTTTTTTTTAGACGACGTTGAGATCATGTTAGTCGGGAGATGACTGAGCTCACACACACACACACACACACACACACACACACACACACACACACACACATGCAAGCACGCACGGACACACACATACACAAACATATAGACACATGCACATGCGCACATATACATGCACACGCACGCACACATGTGCGCATGTGCGAGCACACACACACACACACATATAGACACACTCACTCACTCACTCACACACAGATACGCTCCAGACACAGAGAGAGAGAGAGAGAGAGAGAGAGAGAGAGAGAGAGAGAGAGAAGAATTTTAAAAAAGGAAAAGATTCTAATAAAACATGATTTCACGTTTTTATTGTTGTCCAAGACTCTAACAGAATAAAAAAAAAACTTTTTTTTTAAAGGTCTCGCTGTGGATATTGAATTGATACCGGTCGCATGGATGACGCATCTCTTCAACCGGAACAAAACTTCAGTTCCAGATTTCACCATGAATAGACTGCTGAAAAAGAAGAAGAAGAAGAAGAACAGGCCAGCAGGTCTCGTTCACTACAACAACATCGTCAATGCTGACTTCAAATGTGAAATTAATTTATTACGCCCTTAGCTGTTACCCGGGACAGATGTTCATCATTACTGTCTTTCGTGTATCACTCTTTCATTGTAAGAGTGATCTTTACACAAGAAATCAGTAGGCTATGTTGCTTTATTCTTCTAGGTCTATTTTCAAACTCTGTATGTTTGTGTAAGCCTAAGAACTCGTGATGATCCATTAATTAAACTATTTGCTTATCAGTGATGATCTCATCGCTGGTCACAACTTCCTCGGATAACATCAGTGGGCCTACAGGCTTAATAATGAGAGCATCTGTGTCAGGGTCAAAGTCCTGATCAGTTTTTTATTTTGATAGGTCCGTTTCCAGGTCCAATTTTTTTTATTTTCCAGTTGTCGGCAAGTTTCGCCGCGGTGAAAATTGATAAATGGCCTGTCCCATGTGTAAGATTTGCATAAGGGTGTAGTAGGTGGTAAGTTGTGTTGGTTCAGTAATATTAGTTGATTGTGGTTAACGCTTTTCCCCCTATGAATTAGGATGGTCCTGGAAGGAAGGGTTTGTCAGACTTGCAGACGACACTTTACTACTAGCGAGAGTAGGAACAAGATGTGTGTTTGACACAGGAGATTTTGTGAAAGTATAATTTTGTGTCATATTCATTTTTTTTTTTTTGTTAAATATATGTAATTTGAAGACCTGTGTCAGTCAAAAACTGAACTGGAAACGAAGGAATCAATTTCTAATTTGTTGAAAGATTTAAACATTGGATCTTTACTGTAGTAGTACAGTAAATTCTTTTGGCCAAAGTGTGTTTGACACAGATATTTTGCTTTGCAGTAGTAGTACTGTGATAACTATCTTGTGAATGTGAGCAAGGTCCTGTCACGGAATAGTATGGTGAGTGTAGGAAATTCTTGTTGGTTTGGTTTTGTTTAAATTGTGGTTAAATTAAAATATGACATTTTATTGTAGTGTAAGAGTTGTTAAATAGTTGGTATGTGGGTTGGTATTGTGCGAATGAATAATTTTGTGAAGGGCATGTTGTACAATTAGTAATGGGATAATATGTAATTGATTTTTAATATTAAATATATTTTATTTTAAAGTTGGAAGTTGTAGAATACCAGGGGTTCTGCACTGCTGGAGAGACTGCTGAGACTTTCCTAAATATATTTGTTGTTTACAGGTTATTTGATGGTGGAATTCAGATTGGAGACTAGTATTGTCTTATTGTTTTGATGTTGACTGGAAGGACTGAAAGTATAGCAAGATTAAAGGGATAGGAAGATAATAGGTTATTAGATTGTTGATGGGTTATGGTTTGGGTATTTTCCCATGTTTTTGTTGACTGAGCTGACAATTGGCTTAGTCCATAACCAAAAGAAAGTTAATAGAAACTATATGAGGAAGCCCCTGTACTTCCAGATTTGCTGTTGCGGTTGCGGTTGGGGTTGCTGTTCATGATGCTGCCATGCGGGTGTCGTTGAAGTGGGTCTCGGCTACGCTACAGTCCGGGTTCTCAAGTTACGCTACTTGGAGGAGGAACTCTGTGTGTGTGTGCCGGTGAACAGTGGGTTCTGCATCCGAGTTCAAGACATCCTAGGACTGGAGACTACTGCATCTACACTACAGAAAAAATTAGCTAAGTAAAACTTTGGTCTTTGGACTCTAAGACTATATTGTTGGCTATGATGAGAGCGACTCCGGGTCGCTAGTATTGGTTGTTTATTTTGGTTATGGTGGGGTGCTAAAAAAAAAAAAAAATTAATGATAAATAATATTGTGAAATTTAAAGTTTGTGTGGTCACCCTAATTGTGAGAATGTTTGTTTAAATATTGTCCTGTTCTATGCTTTAAATCTATTACCTGTTAGAGGTAAACCAAATTCTTGAAGAAGAATACTTTTGCACAGTCTCTTATTGAAATACCCTAGACTACTGTTGGGAGAGTTGTGACAATCTGATTGGTTGAATGAAATGTAGTTTGGCTAAATAGACACATAAAG
>JADBJO010005632.1:80000-82500 GCA_016801955.1 Conus betulinus | reverse complement strand
GGAATGACATTTGGCACATGGCCCCTCTCAGGATCAGCTTCATTCTCAGATCTGCATATGACCTTCTGCCCTCAAATGCAAACCTGGTGAAGTGGGGGAAAAAACAGACGATCCTGCATGCCCCTCTGCCATGAAAAACAAACAGTGGAGCATGTCCTAAGCTCATGTAAAGTAGCCCTGGCTCAATGAAGGTACACATGGAGGCACAACCAAGTGCTCAAAGAGATTGTACAAGCAGTCTGGGCTAGTACCAACACCACAAAAGGGAAAATCAGGACTCCAAAAGCACCCGCAACATTCTTCACGGCAGGAGGTAGCAAATCATGGCCAAGAACAGCAGTGCCACTCGGAACATGCAGGCAGAGTCTGCTGGACGGGGCAGATGACTGGGAGTGCACTGCAGACCTCCCAGAATGGAAGAGTCACCCAGAGATCATCAGCAAGAGTGGCAGGATACCAGACATAGTAGTCCACTGTCAGTCAACCAAGCAGCTGATCATGGTCGAGCTCACGGTGCCATATGAGAACATAATGGAGGCAGCTCAAATCTACGAGACTGAAAAGTATGCTGATCTGGGAAACAGCCTGAGGAGAGAAGGCTATCAGGTCAAAGTCCTCACTGCAGAAATTGGAGCTAGGGGGTTTGTAGGAACGTCTGCATACAGCCTCATGAAACAACTCTCAGTTGCAGGGAGGGAAAAAAAACAGAGCCCTGAAAGCAATGGCAGAAGCGGTAGAGAGGTGTTCAAGCTGGGATCTGGTCAAGGAGGAACAAAAGTGAACTTCATAAGGCTTAACTTTCCTACAAATATCAGGTGCCCCAGTGGCTCTGTGGTTAAAGTGCGAGTCATTAAGTGGAAAATAAGCATGTCCAGAGGGTCATAGGTTCGAATCCCAGCCATGACTCATCCCAAGATGGGGGGAAAAAAAGGGGCAGCAGAGGGACATCCGGAGTCATGAACCGGCTGTGGCCCAACGCCCCTAGAGTGTCAGGAGTTAAGGGCCGAAACACTTACTTGAAGGGGGCTTCTCTTCTGAGGACTCTCTGCTGCCATGCTCTCCACGAGTTTCTTTCTACTTTGAAGCCATCCCATGTTTAAACATGTCATCGTCTCGTGATGGCCGTAAATCTGCGATAATTATTTTCAGCTCATGAAATACGAGGATCGTTTCATACATTAATAAAAGACATGTTAAATGTTATTATGTGCGAATATTGCGACAAATGTAAAGTTAATCCTGTCAAGACTGGACCGTTTAATGCAATTTATACCAGACATAGGTGCAGATACAAATATATTACTAGATATAGGTCCAGCATTAGGCATACGTACATATATCGTGCCAAATATATCTAAGACAAGATCGGTGTTTGATTTCTGGTCAACCAATCAGCATTTTAAACAGTCCTTCTTGTTTATATGATATGAAATCTACACAAAAACTATAGGAACAGATTACAGACTTTAAGCTGTTGCCGAACAGACGATGTTTGCACATCTGCAAGAGAGGTAATCTGTGTTAGACCTCGCGTTCAGCGAGAGTGACCCCGCCGTTTTTCATGGACAGATGTTGCTGGTAGGCAGCCCTAAAGCAATTTTGCTCCTTCAGTCAGCTTAACAGTTCAGTCAGGGATAGGAAATGCCAAAATATGCGTGTGAAACGGTGCGTCTGTAATGCAAACAGTCAATACCTCGATCGCTATCCTGGCGCGGGGTTTATTTTATATACATTTTTTACCCAACATGTCAAGCAGCCCACTCATACTCATCCAAACCACGCTCCTTCGTTGATTGACTTGATTTTTTTTTAGCAATGAAGAAGGTATGGTCAGAAACGTCATCCACAATGCTCCACTTGGAATGAGCCATCATCATATTCTTCACTTTTGAGTTTCTAGCTTTCACAGAGAACAGTTCTAAGGGGCACCAGACAATGTACAATTATGCCAAAGGAGACCACAAGAAACTGGGGGAGGGGTTTGAGAGAGGTAAACCTGTCCGAGAAAATTAAGGGTCTTAGTGTAAGTGAGCATGCGGCTGTTTAAAAAAAAAAAAGCGCTAGTGAAGGAAATGGACAACTGTATTCCTAAGATTAACATTGTGGGGAGAAATAGTGGAATTGCGAAAAAAAGAAAACCGCTGTGGTGGAATGAGATGGCACTCCGTAAGCTTAAGAAGAAAAGGGAATGCTTCAAGAGGTACATGGAGACTAGAGAGGGCAAGGATTATCAATTTAAGCTTATGCAAAAGTAAGGAATCAGGTCAAAAGCGCATGTAGAAAAGCTGTTCGGAACTTCGAAAGATCTGTTGCCAAGGCTGGAAAGAAAAATCCTAAGTCTTTCTACACTTATGCTATCAGCAAATTGAAGACAAAGCAAGGTGTTTCCAGATCTTGTAGATGAAAGAGGTAGGACAGTAATCAATAAATGCGGATAGGACTGAAACCTTGAACAGATTTTTCTGTAGCGTGTTTACACAGGAGATCAGAAAAAACAACA
>JADBJO010005632.1:45000-75000 GCA_016801955.1 Conus betulinus | reverse complement strand
GTTTGTCCACTAACATGTGTTGTCCAAATACACTAATAAAAAATGATCTTAGGAAGAAAAAATGTTCAGAGCCAAGAAAGATCTATAACTCAATGCCCTTTCAACCGCACAAGGAGCCCAAACCACTCTAGGAGAGAAATCCAGAGGAAAAGAAAGAAAAAAAAAAACACCATTTGCTGCAAGCAACAAGCGAAAAGCAATCAAAACAGAAAATGAAATTACAATAACAATTTCAAGAATAAGTCATTCTTTTACACACACAAAAAAAGACCTAGATATCCATGATGCAAGTGACAACCATATCACCACCACCACCTCCACCCTACACTGGACGAATACACTGAAGACTGTAACCTACATGGGAAACTGGATAGCAAAAGGAATACATCTACACAATATTCTGAGCCACAGATATGAACTGATCTCCTTTGCCGAACTGAAATGAAAAGCAGGTCGAACTACCCACCAAATGAATGCAATGCAGTCACCTCTGCCTTCAGTCCAACACAGAAACAAAAATGTCTTCAATGAAGACAAGCAACAAACACAAACCCACCATGACAAAAGAGGAACACACACTAAAAAGAAAAAGTCATTTCCAACAGCTAACAAAAGAAATAGTACAATATGCTGTGATTTTTTTTTTTTTTTTTTTTTTTTTTTGAGAAGAAAGATTGACATAATAAAAAGAACTACAGCAACCGGTCATCATTGGTCGACAGCATTCAGATATTACCCAAGAACAGTGGTTCAGTAGTAAATGGAAAATACTACATAACATATACTTCAAACAATATCTTTTGTTGTTGTCTTCTTTTTTTTTCTTCTTCTCCTCGACGTTACTGCCAGGTTGGCCCTCGGATGGCTGTATATGGTGGTTTAGTACTCCCTCACTTTGCATTAGACCCACTGCGACACGGGGCTGGGCTCTTTGGTGTTTTGTGAGACGGACGCATCTCTCTCTCTCTCTCTCTCAAATTTGTGCAAGTTCAGTGCATGGGGAATCATGGTATTTGTTGTGTAGATTACCTGTTTCCATCGCGGTTAGATTCTACTGATCTGTTCTATCTTTTTTTCCTGTCTTTCAATTTAAACTAAGATTTCTGCAAATTTTCCCGTATGATATTCAGCATTTTTCTTTCTGTCTTACGTGTCAATGTTGATTATGCAATCCAACGATGTGTTTTTTTGTTGTTAAATTTTCCGTCACTGAGCACTTTATAAGCATTTGCTTCTTGTTGCTTCAGTTCAATAAGTTGTTTATGTACATATATGTTCATTAAAGAAATGTTAAAAAAAATCTTTTTAATCAAAACGGGTATATGAGAAACTCAAGAATGTACTTCACCCAATTCAAGAATATAGGCCAATGCTGACAACTTCGAACATTTTTTTTTTCATCCTCATCAGTTGCAAAGATCAAGCCTTTAACCAGGACACAGTAATAAAGTATATAGCTAGTTTTTGTCCTAACATACCTTTCATCAGGACATGGTAACAAGATCTATAGCTTGTTTTGTTTCTGTCCTAGTGCCCCTTTTACCAGGACATTGTAATAAGGTATATAACTCATTTGTTTGCCCCAAGTCCCGTTTAACCAGGACATAGTTATAAGATATCTGGCCTGTTTTGTTTCTGTTCCAAAACCTGTTTAACCAGGACATAGTAATAAAATATATCAATTGAAGAGTGAAGAAGCTCTGTGGTGCATTCCATGTCATGTTCCACTCACAATGAAACATATTCTTTTAGAGTGTTGGGACTTGCACGATGTGAGACACAAACATTTTACAGCAGATTCCATGAAAACCTTGTTCAGAGACGTTCCGCCAGACACGATCTTTGAGTTCTTGAAAGAGATTAACATTTTTCATCGGATCTGAGATTTTACAGTGGAAAGAATTTAACAAACTTTCGGATGGGTTTTTGGATGTATTTTAAAGAATTGTGTGAATGACTGACTTGTGAGTTGATTTTAACGTGGTGTGGTTTTTAATCCTAGGATGGGTTCTTTTAATCTGTTTTTAATGGGTTGGGTAAGGTAAGGTTTTAATCTTTTTTTAACATATATACGTGGTAGTTTGAAACGTGGTGACAGTCCTGAGATAACCTCTGCTGTTGACGGGACTATAATTTTAATCTTAAATAAGATATATAACCTGTTTTGTTTCTGTTCCAAGCCCCTTTTAAATTAACCAGGACATGGTAGTAAGGTATATAGCCTGCTTTGATTTTGTCCTAAAGCCCCCTTTAATCAGGACTTAAGTAATACGGTATATAGCCTGTTCTGTTTTTGTCCCAAGGTCCCTCCAGCTAGGACTGAGAGGCAGAAACAGTCAAAGCTATTAAGTCGTCATGGAGGTGGTAAACCAAGTACAAGTAACAAACCCAGGGAAATAAAATTTGTCATCGCTGCGGAATTGCTTGGGGTCCCATCAGTCAGCTGTGACCGTGTGTGAAAGGACACTATCTCCTCAATCTGTCTCTGCTCCGCGTGTTTCCCCAAACCCCTTTCATGGCTGACTGGACATCGGACAACTAGTGTGGAAGAGCTTGGGTTCTTTTTATGTGATTTCTCAAGGTCGGGAGAGCTTATCTGCCCCCGCTGTTCAGTGCAGAGGAACGGCCAGTGTGCTTTAACCCTATTCTGGTATTTACATCCGGTTTGATGTACTTCCATCCAGCAGGATACAGCGGCAACACATGAATTATTCTCATGCCAGCTGCCAGTTGCAAGGAAGTATTGAATTCGGCGAGCCAAGCAGCCTGCCATGTCCAGTAACACACACAAAAAGAGACAGATATGAAAAACAAGAACTAAACCTAGTTACCTATCCACACACACACACACACACACACACACACACACATGTGTATACATACATACATACATATATACATGCATACATACATACAAAGACATATATGAAAAACGATGACGAAGTTTACACAGCCTAGTGTCCGATCCAGTTTCTCTCAATTTTAAATGGAGTGACTGCAGGCAGAAAAGAAAAACATAAGAGCAAAAATAGGATTACTGAACCACCAAACCAAGGACCAAACATGCTTTACAACAGACACAATGCACTTCAACCTATTATTCTTCAAGCAGGACTAACAAATTCAAAACAATGGAAACAAAGGATGAACAAACACACTCACTTATCTCTTGGATCTGGGTGCAAATGTGACTTGGGTGAAAAACACTATGAAATGAAGCTAAAGGGAAGAGGGAAGGGGCTGAAGGGGAGAAGATACATATTAAGATGATTGTTATGATGACAACAGCAAAATTCTCAGCTTTCTGTGTAGCAGTCAGAAGGCAAACTTAGCATCAAGAACAGAGCCTACAAAGCCTTTGCATGACAAGTACTGAATATGCCACACAACCGTCTGGACCCTACATAGCCAAAAAAGAATCAGCAAAATTGGTACACAATGCCGTGCTGCCTGTGTGGTCAATTGCTCTGTCAGTCATCAAACGTGGGAGATATATTCATCCAGCTACTCTGGAACCAACTGAAAAAACACAGAAACGCTCTAGAGGTTGGCAACACTGAATATTCAAATCTGGCTATAGAGAAGTTGCCATCAATAATCATTCCACACTTACAAGAGAAAGCTGCCAGTTGGAGAATAAGACTAGGTCATGATGAAAGCACCAGCCATTCTGCTTGATTTCTCACCTCAATTTCTTTTCTGAAAATCATTTAAAAAAAAAAAAAAAATTCAACTGTAACAACAACAACAAAAAAAAAAAGAAGTAAAATGCAATAGAGGCAAACACCATGAGTCTAATTTTCACCACCTAGTCACCAGATTACAACTTCATGCTTTCATGTTATAATTTGGCCAGAGATAAATGATAAAAAAATTACCAGTACAAAGACAGAAAATGGTCCCCAAAGGTAGAAAAACAGCAGATGACAGAAAAGACAGACTGAAAAAAGGCAGCTACTGACTGTGACAGAAAGGAGGAAGTGAACTGTCACAAAGGAGGAAGTAAACGGGGACCAAATTTCCAGAAGGCGGAGAATGATAAAAAGAATTGTTTATCATTTTCTAAAGATAGATAAACAAATGCATAATAAGATGAATGAGTAAATCACAACCACTCACACACACACACACACACACACACACACACAAGTTGTACAGGCGCAGTGAAAGGGAGCAAAGGATCGTCACCAACCGATACAACTGTGGCAACTTTAGCCTGCCTGGTTTTATGCAGAATCTAAACACATTACAATCATGTCAGTTCCAGAGTGTCAGCTTTGTGTATGCATGTGTGTGTGTGTGTGTGTGTGTGAGATGTGTGTGTGTGTGCATGTGCATGGGCATCAGCGCACGTTTATGTGTGCATGCTTGTGCACACATATGTTCTCATATGTATGTTTGTGTGTGCTTTCATGTGTTTGTCTGTTCTGTGCAACTGCACTGGTGTGTGTATGTGTGCACCTTTGTTTGTGTGCATGAATGTGTATATACATGTGTATATACATGTGTGTGTGTGTGTGTGTGTGTGTGTGTGTGTGTGTGTGTGTGTGTGTGTGTGTGTGTGTGTGTGTGTGTGTGTGTGCGTGTGTGACTGTATGTGCAAGAGTACGAGTGCATGTGTATGTGTGTGCATGTGTGTGTGTGAGTGTGCATGTGTGTGTGTGAGTGTGTGTGTGTGTGTGTGTGTGTGTGTGTGTGTGCATGTGTATGGAATAGGAAACTTAGGACAGATATTGATGATATATATATAGCCCACATATTTTATGGTGAATAGAAAGCACACAGCTAAGAGTTATGCAATGGAAAATAATGCAAAATATTTACCCCACAAGCATTCTTCTGAAAAAGAAGCTATTAGTATACAGTGTGGCAAGTGATGCATGCAAATGTGGAGACAAAGATTAAACAGAGCAAACAAAAATCACTTGTATCCTGGTATCAAACAAAATAAAGGCAATAATGCCCACACCCAGACAACAATAAAGAAGACAGAGAAGGGGACAAAAATAAAGTGCCCCAAAGAATGCCCAAGGAAAAAAAAGTAATATATGGAAGCAGGAGATGGCATGTTGAGGGAGTGGAGAGGGACGATGGGAACATCACAACTGATGGCAATGCAGCAAAACCTGACAAAAGTGGAGAAAGGGACAGAGTAGTTAAAGAGGGAGGTATTGGGCGTGATTGGTCCCAAACATTCAGCTATTCAAAAACTGACCACAAACTTAAAGGAATAGAGGTCAACCACAAAGGAAAGGAGAGGCGAGTGGAGAGGAAGGAACAGAGGCATGTGTAAGACAATGACAAAACAGATTTAATCAAAGTTAGGTGTGGACACACAACAGTTCCCACAGAACACATGTCCACACACAGCATGTGCCACAAGCAGGTAGCCAGCATTCAACCTACACACTTACTTGCACATACATACACACAAATAATACATGTTCACATAATATGCACTACACATTGTAACAATACACTGAACGAATAATTCAGCATCTAAACACAGCATGTGCAGGCTGAGTGAGCACTAGCTCACCATTAACGCTTGCTCTGCAAGGAAAAAATTCTTAGCATGTAATATGGTACTGAAACTCTCGATATCTCAGTGTGAATACTATTCACTTCTGGTACTCAAAAACCAGAGTGTCTCAAAGATGATAAAATTGCTTTTGATAAATAAGCTTTTGGGGGTAATTCTTTGTGGCAGACTTTCGCGTTTTTTTAAAAATGCATTGATCTCTCACACGCACTTACAGAGCTGAGTTGGCTCTTACTGGGGTGAAAATGGTGTTGAAAATGTGTAACACACTAATTTTGGCATCAAACGTGATAATGTGCTGTGTGAAGACACATTGTAAACTCAGCATGAACTAAGAATCAGGTCTCCATGCGAGGAGAAACAAAAGTTGCTGAAATTGGATAGGCCCAGCAGGCACGTTTCTTACCCCTGCAAAACTTTTGAAACTTGTTTTCATAAATGGTGCAGTCTGACATAAATCGGAGATTCGAGTGGTGTATCAAGATGATCCAACCACCACCAGAAAACCCTTTGTTGGTACATCTTTTGTCAGTCTCTTCCCCTTTTGTAGCATCTTCCCAATGCTTATATCAGAGCATTACATTATTTTGTTAATTATAAACGACTGCAAAATTCATGAAGGTTACATAAGAACTTGTGATGTAGTTGTCATCTGCTAGCAAATCCAAAATGTGATTAGTGGTTCCTGGCTTTCACTGCCTTTTTTTTTCTCCTCCCTTGATATTGATTCCAGCTGATTAAATGGTCCTTTTCTTCAGATTCTCTGAAAACTGCAAAACTGCAGAAAAGTGCGGTCATTTTACTCTAATTTTCAGGATGTTCATGCTTGGAAAGTTTTACTGACCCAAATTGGTGGTAGATATATTTAACTGCAAGCCAGTGTGCAGTCATTTTGACAGGATATACATTAAAAAAAAAAAATCCCCTAACACAAATGCTACTCAAAATAACTGTATCTATATCTCTGAATCACTTCATCCAACAACTGGACATACCACAGCCATTTCCATTTTTACGTTACCCATTTCATTTTTTTAGCTGCCTTTTAGGTAAGGCACAAACATTTATGCATTTCCAAGTTTATTTTGTACTGAGCTCCTTACCTGCCTTTCAGTAGGAAGGAACCCTAGTTCATTCAGTAACAACTAAAAATGATCCATCGGTGTGTAAAAACAACGAATCAGCTGAAACTTTACCAAAAGTTATGCACAAAACAGAAAAAAACAATACAGACAAAGCTTTAGAAACGTACACTTATAGCGGCCCCACCCCCTCCCTATTTTCATACAAAATTAACTAAAAAAAATGTCAATAAAAAGCAAATTAGGCAAAGTTAGGCTCCCATGGAGGAAAAGCAAAAATCCCTGAAGTTCTAGGATGATCATGCGGGTATGCTCTCACAAGTAAGTTCACATGAGATTTTGTAAGGTCAGTCACGTCTGCTAGCATACTAAAAACATGATTAGCACACCACAGATTCCATTACTATGTGTTTCTTACCTCGTAAGTTTTTTTTTTCTTACTGAATTTTCTTTTCTTTTTCCCAGATTCTCAGTTTTATGTTTTTCTGAAATTTGTAAAGTCTCTAAGAAATGGGAACTCTGATAATTGTAGCAAAGAAACCAACTCCAATGCTGGCAAAAGTCTGTTTTCACTGAAAGCAAACACTGAAGCAACAGGAGTTTTCTACCTTAAACAACCAAAAAGGACTCTAAGTGCAGCCTGACTGCGATCAACGCTCAACAGCCGTGTCTCCACTTGTGGCCTATCGTAGTTGTGTTAACTTTCCAAACAGGAAAAGAAACATGTTGCTGATATTCAGAGGAGACAGCTCCTGCTGGAAAGACCACCGACTGTCTAAGATGCCACTGTACTGTTATGCAGGGATGTGCCTGTACTTCAGTATCAGTTATGGTAACACTGGCAGAGACGATATCTAAAAATTCTAAAGAAATTATAGACAATCAAGGCTCTCAGTGATGCTTAAATCTGAAATGAAAGTTATTAACACTAACATATAACACCATGCAAGCACAAGCACAACCATACAGCGTCTGCATAAACCTTTATTATTCTGTACACTAAACGAAACTCATGTATACACTTTTCCATTTCCAACTCAAATGGGATGAAGGAAACAAATCTTTTGACATCCACATGCAGTTGCTCTTGCTTTCTCATGTGATTATACCAATAAATCACATTCACATAATCATGCACAGTACAAACATTGCATCAATTTCTTATTCCTAAGAACATAACCGACACATGGTCATAAATGTCTGTGATCATTAAACAACAAAATCTATCATGAAAAGAAAATGCGTATCAGGAGTTCATCATCCACTCTGCCCAAGTCATATCACACACACACAAACACACACACACTTTTTTCCTTTCCTTAAATAAAAAAAATTTCCTGGTGCCTTAAATATTACTGTAATTTTCTGACTCTTGTGTGATTTTGTTTTCTTAAAATCAGATCACACTCATATCTTTTTCTTCATTCAAAAACCTTCTTAGCACCACAAATATTACCATAATTTTCTGACACGTGTGATTTGTTTTTTCTTAAAATCAAATTGGGGCACTTTCTATTATAAAGTATCTTATGTATGGTAAAACCAGTTCTGTCAACCCATTATAAAGGTCAAGTTGTGTATTTTCTGCAGTACCCATGTCAATACAACCCAAAGCACTGACATCTACATTCAGTGTGCATATCATTCAGTGCACAAGCATAACATGACTACAGTATGTGCGGATTTTAATTTCAGATCACAATTATCTGGCAAACTAAACTATTGCATAAACTCTATCTAGTTTTGACACGGAAATCAGCCAAAACTCACTAGCAGAAGACTGAACTCATCAGTCAATATCCTTCACAATCCTGAAGCATTTGTCTTTAAATAGGGTGTGAGAATAAAATCAAGTCACAGGACAACAAAGAAACTAGCCATTAAAAAAGCAGCCCGAGTAGGAATTAAATGAAAAGAATGTTGCAAGAGGCAAAATGAAGAGATTATCTCACAGGACAACAAAGAAACTAGCCATTACATAAGCAGCCCAAGTAGGAATTAAATGAAAAGATTGTTGCAAGAGGAAAAATGAAGAGATTATCTTAGACACGTCTCCAAAGTAGGAAGCAGAAATGGATGTTCAACATACACTAGAAACAAGTTATTATTCACATACTTCTCGTTTTCAAGTAGTTCTTCACATACCTTTTGTTAGTCACTTCAGTCAAGTCAAAGTTCATGATTTCTCTTTGTAATACTGATCATAGATTGTCTTTTTCAAAGCTTATAGGCATGTATTTTTTTTTCTTAAAGTTACACAGTGAATCTTTTGGTGTATTTCTAACAGAATAGATGTGATCTTTAATTTTGGCACTGTGAAGAGACCTTTTGGCATCAGCTTACGAAGTTAGTGTCAGCTAGACTCTTGGTTTTATATTTGGCTATATCTAGAAGAATGATATTCATGAAAAAAAAAAAAAAATCACAAACTGAGTACAAGTATAAAATGTAACATAGTTACAGGTAATGATCCTGCTCGAGCTTCTCAAAATTCAGTTAAAGTAGCATGCTTTTGTCCATGATCAAAGAGCGACTTGATTACATTACTAGTTTCTATTTGAAAGAGACAGACCAATAAAGAAAAAATACCAGAAGTGAGAGACAGGGAAAAACAAGTAAATAAAACCAACAACATACATGTATCCCTGGATACATGATCTAAATATTACCATTCAGCACATAATTTCCAAGTAAACTGTATTGTTGTTACACAAACAGGAGTTTAAATTAACAAAACTTCAGAGGTTTTTCAACAGCTACATTAAAAGAGGAAGATAGGTGTTCAGACAGAGAGAATTTTTCGTATTTCATTTGTATTCTGGCTGGGCTGTGTACTTTTCAATCTCATATCTACATTTTAGGATGGAGCTAGACACATTTAATAAGGGCACTTTTTTCATCTTACATTTGTAAATATATAATCTAACTAGCAAAATTAAGAGTCTGATAACTTATCTATTCTAACATTCGTTTCGCACCCAGTGACTGAAAATCTGTCAAAAAATTTTGAACAAATCAACGACTCTGAAAGATACATTGAATCTTTTCTTTGTCAGTTTTGACAAAAAATAGCATATCCTGAAAAGAAACAGACAATCTAAAATATCTGGTCGGTGCCCTTTTCAGACATAGTTCTGAAATGCAGGTAACACTGCAAAATTAACAATTCTAGTGACAGTACTTCAAATCTCTCCACCTAGTTTAGCTAGTATGTTATAAACTGTAATAAAAGAAATCAAGGAAAGAAGAAAGCACTTTCATGTAAAAAGAAAACAAACAACACACTAGTGAATGGGTCAAACAAGCAAATCAATTTTTAAGAAATTGCTGATGAACATGTATGAGCATTTCTAAAAAGATGCAAAGAGAGTGAAAGAAATAGAAGGAGTTTGTATTATACTCCCTGTTTGACTAGTATACTTACCATGTCAGACCATAGCATTCACACGCAGTTACTTAGCTCTGAAAGGCCGAATTTTTGTGGCTAATGCGGTAATAAGACCATCACGTGACACCCACCCTACTTCCGCCAGGGAAGAAGCCGGTGTAAACTTCCTGTTCCTCATTCAACGAGGCCTATGCGCAAGGTAACCCGAGAACCATAGCGCTAGCGGGGAAGGTAGGACGGGCATTAGAGTCTGACATGGTAAGTATACTAGCCAAACAGGGAGTATAATACAAACTCCCCATTTTGGCGTCATATACTTTACTATATCAGACCATAGCAGAATTTAAAGGAATTGGAGGACGGCTGAGTGCCCTAGTGGTTCTTGGGGTTAGCAGTGGAATAGATATGGCTGTGTTAGCTGCAAAAGAAGTCCCTAGAACCATCAGCCCTGGTCATGCGTATATCCCTTAAAATAAAAGTTTATGAAAGGATTTTCTGAATGCCAGTAGGCTGCCTCCAGGAGGTGGCGCAAGGGGACAGAGTGCTGGAACGCTGTGGAAGTGGCCAGCGCCCTGAGCTCATGGGCCCGGGGGAGATAAGACAGGGAGATCCTTATACGCCTGGGTGTAGGCCAATCTGACCATCTTGGAAAGCCTTCTAGAGATAGGGCTGGGAGGAGTGCCTGGGGCGCGAGCGTTCCCAGTAGCCCTGAATGGAGCCAGCCGAGAGCCTTAACGAAGAAGATAGGTTGAGATAGGAAGAAGGCTATCTGGATATTGGAAGGGCGAGATGGGGAACAGAGTTGTATGAGCACCAGGAGGCCCATCTCTCCTATCGGTAATAGTAGAGAGCTCAATGCTGGCTCTGTGCGAAGCCGTCGCTAGTCTGTAGGTCTTGCAAGGCCCCAGCTCCAGCCTGTATGTCTGTCTGTGAGGGAGGGGCAGATGCTCGCAACTGGGCTGGTATAGCAGCCATGTGAGCCGGCGGAGCATCTGAACATGTCCCCACAAGTGCTCACTGGAGAGGGGGAAACATGGGGAGGGACATGAGGTCCGGAAACGAGGACTGGGTCGGCCACCATGGGGTGATGAGGCTGAGCCTGGGTGTTCCCAGTCTCGCCTTCCTGATCACCCTGTGGAGGATTGGGAATGGAGGGAAGGCGTATGTTACGAGGCCATACCAGGGAAGGGAGAGAGACCCCTGGGCCTGAACACACTGTTCCTCACTGAGCTGAGGGTTAGCCTGCTGAGGGTCCCTTGCACGTGGAGGAGGGTCCCGCTATGTGTCTCGTGCAGAGGGTCATTCCCTGTGCATGGCACCAGCGGAGGAGGGCCTCTATTCAGAGAGAGAGGCTGAGGGAGCGAGCCCCTTCCCCCCATCCCCTCCCTTGTTGACATAACAAGGCATTGAATCTAGCACAGAGTTTTCAAAAGGCAGGGATACAGTTTATATAAAGCAGCTCCCAGCAACTCCATGGGGAAATCACAAACACTAACACACACAAATACAGACACAAGAAAAATCTTCTGATGTTTTATGTAATATTGCAATTTCTCTCTCTCTTATGCATCTCTCTCTCTCACATACACATTTCAAATCACAGTCCCACATAAACGCAAAACAATCCCAAGGTTTTTCATGCATATGAAAGCCTTTGAATAACTTCATGAAAACAACTCTAACCATTATGCAACAAGGATACTGTGGAATTCAGGATTCATGATAACTGATAATTTACCAGGGCAGTTTATCAGTGACCAAATCTGTGCATTTACTGAGTTTCACCAAATGTAAAAGTACGAAAACAGATACTGCATTAACAGCTCTTGGCTTTTACTGGTTTTTATGATTAAACAACTAAATTGTTTGACCCATTTAACTTTGCAAGTTTGTCATAATGATTATAACAATTATCTGCGTGATCATTGGCAATTCTACTTTTATATTCAATTGTGACAACTGCCAAAGTTTCTTCACAAGCTTTTGCCATCACGCTGGAATACATCTGCAGGCATGTGCACTGGACACAAATTTTGGTTTTATTTCTGGCCAGTTCTCTATCTTGCAAGTTACTGATAAAAACTATGCACTGTAACTGCTAATGTCTGTAAACACACACTAGTGTAAAGTTTTCAGGCTTTGGAAAAATGAATGGTATGCAGTGTTCACAAAAAAAAATGAATATTCTCTGAAGACGGTCATTCTAAACTCACAAAGATGAATGCCAGTTAAACGGAAAAATCCATTGAATAGTTCTTTTTAAGCAAGAGTGAATCCACACAATTTTCTTTAATTTACACAAGTAGTCATCAAAATCCCTGGTTGAAGATATAAAAGCAATCAGCTGAACAGTTCTTCAAAAGCTGGATGAATATAGGGAAGGAGGTCTGAGGCCATCATCATGGACCTGCCGTGCTGAAGAAAGGCCAGACGACCACATTCTCGCACCAGTCGGCATGCCATGTAGCCAGCCAGCACACCTGGGCCTAGTGGAACACTTCTGAAAAGGATAGAAAAAATACCAGTCATACAACTGCATTGTTTGCACCCTATATATTATATTGCATATATACACACTTGCCATAAGTAAAAGGTCTTCACTTTTCTTCTCAGTCTTTTCATAATCATCATTACAATTGCTGGCTTATTTACCTTGAACAAAAAATATATGCAAAATAGATTGCGTTTGTTCTTTGTTATCTTTTTTCCATTAATGTCTGTACTCAAAATGCGCCTAAAAAGAGAACTTCAGCAGACCTGCATACTTTCATGCAGTCTTCTGAAATATAAATATCTGGGGGCATTAATTCTGCATTATCTATGAGTTCATTAAGAAAACAGATTTCTTGTAAATTCTGAAGAGTGTGTGAACTATCAGAGCTGATCAGTAATAGCCTGAATAAAAGCACATTATATTCTGGCAAGTACTACCACTGCTGTGTTCATTTTCACTTTTGATCTCATTTGCATTTGAAGAATGTTATCATCATTGGATATTTTCTTCAGTTTTCGTTTTCACTGGCAACAAGTGCGCACAATTTATGACGCTGTTTACATTGTGCCTATGTTTTGGAGATTTTGTTTCATATGAATTGAAACAACAAACCTTCATGACAAACATTAGATTTATACACAAAGAAAACCTTAGATATTGCGATTGATCATTTCCCCTAGTCCAAAAGCCGTTTCCCCATACCATGAATGTCCAAAGGCATTATTATCCCTCTCTCTCTTTATATCTACGTACCTATCTATCAATCTATCATTATCCCTCTCTCTCTTTATATCTACGTACCTATCTATCAATCTATCATTTATCTATCTATAATGAATGTTATGCCAAAGTCATGAATGTGGATGGGTTAGCATACAAGTGGGGAAGACACAGACTAAAAGGTGTGAAGGAAAGAGTAAGGAGAGTGGCAGAAAAAACTTTTTAAGTCTGTGTACAAGTGCATATATGAGTATGCAAGTATGAATATGTATGTGTGAGCATGCCTATGTATGCATGAGTGCTGTAACAAATACATATGCAAATGTACAAGTTTGTGGAAGAGAGGTAACATATGTGACCCATAAAAAACAATCAAGCAAACATGACCCAAAAAAACAATCTAACAAACTTTCAACAGATTTCAAACCAATAAGATGAAGAAGAAGAAGAAAAATCCAATAACATAATACACCAGAAATAGAAAAACCCAGCAGGAAACAACATATTGCAAGTAACATGCATCTGCTCCATCTGTTGACAAAATGACAACAACACGAAAACAAAACAAACAAACACCCATCCCCCCCAACCCCTCTCCCCCCCCCCCCCCCCCCCCCCCCCCCCCCCCCCCCCCCGCCAATCCCCTAACAAAAAAAAAAAAAAAAAGACAAAATGTCAACAAGAACGTACAAAAACATTTCAATGGGGAAGACATTTTCAGAGCCTTGCTTTAAGTTTAAGGTATATCTGAAAGTCTGGACAGCAGTCATAAAATGGTGACATGTCTTTCAGACACTCAAACTAAGCCAATAATCTTTTCAGAGCAATCAGGATCATTTCTCCTAGTTTCTCCTTTCTTCAGCCTTAACATTAGTTTTTTTTTTTTGTTTTTCTTTAACTAATTCTTTCCTTAGGGGAGAGGATGTTTTCTTTTCTTTTTTTTTTTTTTTTTTTTTTACTACAGTAGAACTCAATAGAAACTCAAGGAACAAAGTGGAAAAATAGGCAAATCATTACACATAATCTGCAAAAGATCAGCATGCACTACCCACAAGTAAAGAATGGAAGCAAAAGGTGATCACAACCACCACCTCACTCACTCAGTTTCAGATCTTGCCTTGTGTTTCTGCAGACTCCAGTTATAGAAGGTTGCCACTGACCCTGCCAGCACATCCCCCTGACCTCCACATCGCCTGGGACTGCCGTCAGTGCTGCACAGGATAACTGCCACACAAACAAAAAGCCACTGACATGCAATGCACATCTACGTCTGTACAATTCATTCTTACTCCCACATCTTCCACGCCTACTTCCAAACAAGGGTACTTTTTTTTGCTTTGCTTTCTCACAAATATGACATTTAAAGTAAATGTTTAAAAAGAAAATTGATTTGCATTTACGTCAAACACATTATCTCCTCTCTCACTCATGTGTGCATGTGTGTGTGTGTGTGTGTGTGTGTGTGTGTGTTCGTTCTTTAATTTAACGTCTATCCACCTAACAGTGATCTTAGACAGTATGTAAGTGTTATGTGTGTGTGTGTGTGTGTGTGTGTGTGTGTGTGTGTGTGTGTGTGTGTGTGTGTGTGTGTGTGTGCATGTGATGTTTTTGGGTGTATGCATGCAAACGGTTGGTGGTGATTTGGGGCGTACGTAGGTATGTACAATGCAATTAGGCCTAGATTTAAAGAAAAAAAAAAAAAAAAAAAGTGAAAAACACCACATAACTGGATCCAAAACTTTCAAAGAAACACTAAATAAGCAACTACACCAAGATTAAGAAAATAACATAGACGTTAAAGTAAATGTCCAGCTGGGCTCTTGATCAGTCCTTGAACAACTTCAAAAATGTTCGATTCGTCAGAGATGATGTCTTCAAAGACTGACATCGACGGTTCAGTGTTCAACAACCAAGCAGGTAAACAGGGTTTCATTCTATCGCATAAAAATAGTAGATGGAACGGAGTGATTTGCTGGCCACAAATACAAGTCACATGTTTACAGAATTTGGTTTTAAAGGCATTAAGCCTCAATCTAAAAATCAAACTTTTTAAAATCCTCTCTTGGTAGAGATTCTTCATACCTGTTTTATTTGCTGATATCTTGGTGTGTGTGTGTGTGTGTGTGTGTGTATGTGTATGTGTGTGTGTGTATCAGTGAGCGAGTGAGTGAGTGAGTGAGTGAGTATGTGTGTGTGTGTGTGTGTATGTGTGTATGTGTATATCAGCAAGCAAGCGAGTGAGTGAGTGAGTGAGTGAGTGAGTGAGTGAGTGAGTGAGTGTGTGTGTGTGTGTGTGTGTGTGTGTGTGTGTGTGTGTGTGTGTGTGTGTGTGTGTGTGTGTGTGTGTGTGTGTGTGCGTGCGTGTGAGAGAGAGAGTGTGTGTGTGTGTGTGTGTGTGTGTGTGTGTGTGTGTGTGTGTGTAAAAGTGTGTGTGTGTGTGTGTGGCTGTGTGTGTGTGTGTGTGTGTGTGTGTGTGTGTGTGTGTGTGTGTGTTTTAATCACAAGTCTTCATAGACTAAAACTTTATCACGATCTGCACTTGTTTTCCTCTAAAAATAGATTAATCAGTTCATCTAAGAAAGTCATCTTATAACACACTAATTTGCAGTTAAGTTGCTGTTGTATAGGTTTCCTTTCACTTTTCAGATCCAAACATTGTTAATCTTAGTGCTGTGAACTAGCTGCTACACCAAGAAACAAAGTCTTATTTGGAATGTCTTTGAAGCTCTGTTGCCACTAAAACTATATCATCCTCCAGAATAGCAAAACCTATTACACATGATCATACGTTTCATGCAGCACATGACTCACAATGCTCATTCTTGCACTTATCTGTAGTCAAGTGCATGTATGCATTTGTGTTCATAATATGTGGTTGTGATGTTGAGTTCTTTCTGTGTTCATATGTAGTTGTGATGTTGAGTTCTTTTCCGCCTTCTTTTCTTCTCCTAAATGAAAGATGTTCGACAATGTACCTGTTTCAAAAATTCCTTCTTGATTTGTGGGCTGCAATGGAAACTGTCTCAATACCTACTGTGACACTCCTTTTTGAACGTGTGTTATAACAAATTTACTTTTTTAACGTGTGTTATAACAAATTTAATCCAAGACTCTTACAGGCAGATTGTGTTAACACAAAGTGTCTTTCTGTATATATAGTATACACTGCACCTTTGTTGTGAAAACCATACCTGAGGTTGTGTGGATTGTGCACATGATTAAGTGAACCGTACCTGTTATTGTGTGAATTGTACCTGTGGCTGTAAAAATATCTATGTGGCTGTATGTACTGTATATGTAGCTCTACGAACTATACCTGTATCACCTGCACCTATACATATGAACTGCATCAATTGCAGTATAAACATACATTTACAGTTGCATAGACTATGAAGCAGTAAACGATACTGTGCTTGACTTGTAAGACCTATATCTGCAGTTGCATGAACTGTGTATATGGAGCTGTTTGAAATTCACCTGTGGCTGGCTGAGCTGAACATATCTACATGTTGTCATTCATACTGTACCTGTATCTGCATACACTGTACATGTGGTCACATATATCTGATATACTTTTAAATACTGTGTCTCTAGCTGTATGAATTGTACCTCCTGAGATATGACAAGTAACTGTACTGGTGATTGTACATACTATATCTGTACTTAATGTATATGTGGTCACAACTACTGCACTTTACTATTAACTGCTTACCTGCTGCTGTATGAACTGTTATATATACCAATGTCAACACTGCCAGAGGCTATATGAACTGAATTTCTAATTGTGCATATCGTACCTGTAATTACATGTACTATACCTATGGCTGAAAAAAATGTTTTTCTCATACCTACCTTTTTATACAAGCACTTCCTTCCTGTTTGGCATGCTGTACCATCAAGATACACAAGTCTTCAAAATGGGAAAAAAGCTAGTTAATCCAAGCCTCCTTTCACATGATATCTACATGATCTCCCTTGCAAAGTCAACCTCTTCTGGTTGTGAACACTTAACTCAGTTTTCCTTTATTCCTGCACCTGTGAAAACGCTCTCCTTTGGCTCTGCATTTTCGAATAAGGAAAACGGAATTCTCCAACTAAAAGTAGTTTTCACATACTTACCTGTCCTAACAACAGGACCCTCTCCTGCCTCCCTGCTTCATGGAAAGACAGGTGTGAAAATCAGTTAACAGCTATAGCTACAAGAAGTCGACTTTACAAGGGAGATCACTTTATGGTCACATGCAGAGGTTTGGATAAGCTCCCCACCCCCATTTGTAAAATTTGAGAATCCTAAAGATACACTAAAATTTCCAAACCAAGAAGAAAAAAGGCACTTGTATAGACAGGTAAATGAGCAGGAAACTACTGTTAGTAGGAAATTCCAATTCCTGGCTGTATAAATTAGTACTGAACATATACATATCCCATCTGAGGATGCATACACATTATCTGTATTTCAAATTACAGTTTGCTTCCAAAAAGTCACCTAGCAGCAAAGCTGCGCAAAGTGAATCCTGGAACCAGCCCAGGCCATGTTCACTGTACCTGTTGCTCCGTCAGATACAATGTCTTCCAGTCCTTTCCGCAAAACAGTCACATGACCTAGTTTCTGGGCCAGATTCTTGGTGCAGGCCACAAGATCACTGCTTTGGTTCAGACTCCCCAGTCTGCATCGACATACAACATAACATGAACTTGCACACAGTAGCGTCCTTCAGCTTGCCTTTCAACAAAGTTTCTGTGGTTGTTCTCTTATGTGAAAAATGAGGCGTGCATGCGTGTGTGTGTGTGTGTGTGTGTGTGTGTGTGTGTGTGTGTGTGTGTGTGTGTGTGTGTGTGTGTGACTATATTCAAGATTAAAAAGCTGTGCCAGTCTTGAATAAATGTTAGTTTGTGTTTTTTTTCATTTCTCCAGCTGTTGTTGCTGTGTAGATGTGTCCAGTAGAGGGTATACAGGCAAGCTTGGAACATCATTTTTTTTGTGGATATTTCCTTGTTTGTTCTGTGTGCTCTGTGCTGTCATATCTGCTAGGCGATTTGGTGTCGTAAGTAGCATCCCCTGTTTGGAGTTACGGGTGTGTATTTATTTCATCAAGGGAGCAAGAGTAACCCTACTTGTTTGTTATTGACCAACGTAATTATGGTTTTTCATGGTGTGATCTGTTCCACTGGATGGCAAAACATGTCAAACTGAAAGTCTTCTGCAAATGACTGGATGAAGATGGACTGACTTTCTATGAGTGCATGTATAGGCTTAGGCCAATTCTTTGTGGCTACCACAATAAGTAGACCCCCTTTCACCATCTTCCATCTCTAGCAGACAGTGGGGAATGGGTTCAGTTTCATTATCATTCTATGGGAAAAGGAGTCAATCAGAAGAGAAACAATCGCATCCCAGCAAGCTGGTGGTCTTCTGAAAAGCAGGACCACATGACGATCCCTTGCTGCCTTTCAGAAAGGTGCCAGGAGTGACAGCTCCATAGGCAACCAGAGCTTCATTCTCAGGAGATGGGAGAGAGGTCAAGAAGAAGTTCAAAGTTCAAAATCCCCCCAAACAGTTGAATCGGGGGCTCTTCCAGCCCGAGTGAGATATTTCCAAGATGGGTGGACCATGCAGGGAGAAGATAAAGAAGAGGAAAGAACCATTGTTAAACTGAGAGGAAAAAAACTAATCAACAGGAAACCCACTAAGGCAAGCCAAAAAAAAAAAAAGAAAGAAAAAAGAAAATGACAACTATACGCTGCTAGTTGAGAAAGAATGGGTGAAAAGAAAGAATGGGTAAGACAGAACGTAAACTTGTGTTTGTAATCAGCAAGACATTTGATTGACATTGTAGAATGATATACTGACACTGTAGAATAATATTGAAATGAAAGCATTCATACTATCGGTCAGAGAAAGAAGAGGGTAAAAAAGGGCATCTACTTTCAATGTAAATCACAAAAAATTTGGCCAAAGAGAAAACTAACTGCCACAATTTGCAAGAGTTTGAACTGAGGCTCATCCCTAGTCGAGTGAAACATATCCAAAACGAGCGAGACCCCAGCAGGAAGAAGGCAAAGCAGCAGGAGAAAAGATTAACTCTTAAACAGAGAGGTAACAATCAATCAGCAGGAGACCCACTAAGGCAAGCCACAAAAAAATGAAAATGACAACTGCATGTTGCAAAATGAAACAGAATGGATGAAACAGTGTGTAAACATTTGTGTGCAATCAGCAAGACATTATACTGACATTGTATAATGATATGGAAGTGAAAGCGACTCTGTGCTATCAATCAGGGGATCAAGAGGCTAAGAGGGGCATCCACTTACCTTGTTAACCACAATAAAGTGGTCAAAGACCTAACTGCCTTAATCTGTAAGAGTTTGACATGGTATAACACATGATGCCAAAATACATACTTTACATTCAGGTATATTCTTTTATATTTTGATATTTACCACAACGAAAACCTTTAAAGTTAGAAAAAACTTGTTGTTACACAATCCTCTTACAAATGTCTAAGGATCAACAACAACAGAAACTTTCAAAGGAAGAAGTCAGACAAAACTTGTTATTACACAAGCCTCTTAACAAACATTGAAGGATCAGCTACAACAGGAATCTTAAAAGGACGAAGTTGCACAAAAAAAACTTGACCTTTACCACTTTCTCAAAGAGTCTCTTGAACTCAACAGCATTAGTGTATCACAAAAAAAACACTAGCCTCTTACCACTTTCTCAAAGAGTCTCTTGAACTCAATGGCGTTGGGCGTCAGGATAGCACTTTCATATTGAGCCACCAGGTCCGGGAACTCCGTGATCAGAAAAAGACCATCCTGATTTGCAAGCACATATGGGCATGCATTAAAACTTCATAGTTGTCAACAACCAGAACACTTCAATCAAGTGTAGATAAGTAAGAACACAAAAATGAAAATAGTACAGTGAAAATCTCTACCTGTGGTAACTGCCACAGTTTTTGCAACATGACTTTCAGAAAGAAAAAGAAACACCCGAAGGTGCTGGGGAGGACCAGAGAAGCACTGTCTTCACCTGCCTTTAGTGCAGTCCTGTACCACCCTTGGAGGCCTGCGCTGTGTTGACGATGGGTACAGGCACGCGGTGGACACTCCATTAAGATATCAAGGGACATAACTGCTCCAGAACAGCGATAAATCAGCTACAGGATGCAACTCGTAACAGCCTTAAAGTAGCGTCCCCATGGTGTACCAGCCTGTATTTCATGACTGCAGAGCCCACCGGCGAAAAACACCACCCTCCAGCTGTCGAGCACACCCCACAGACCCAACCACCCCTGTCCACAGATAGATGAAGACAGTGCCACTCCAGACACAGCCAAGCTTTCGCCATATGGTCTTATGTGCCCTCAAGAGAGAATCCAAAATTTGCCTGATGCCAAACAGTTTTGACACAAGGGGGTTTGGAAAAAGGGAGCCTATTTCCTACAATTTTTCCGTCTGCCTGCCAAGAAAGATGTCAGATCATTAAGAAAGAAATATCACAGCAATGATAACCAAAAAAAATTTATTCCAGTCCAGATGGAAAATCCACTAAATATTGGCACATATGCAGTACGACACAAGTACTTCCAGATTTCAAACAAATAAAACTGATGCCGATCAAAATAAAATCCACAAAAAGCAATACTTAAGTCTCCACCCCTTTACGTATTCTACTCACGCGCCATCAGCATTCTTTGCTTTCCTTTCTCTCAGGATTTCCATAGATCCATCAATAATAACTTCCAGGACTTTTTCTTGACTTGCCATAATTTTTTTTTTAAGGATTCTCAAGATAAACTCAACTGCAATAACTATTCAAGTTAACACACTGACACATATCACAAAGTACTTAAAACAGTAGAAACTTTCTTACAATCCTCTGTACAATGATCTCCAAGTCTTCATAAATTCTGCATCTGTGTGTTCTTTCCCCCGTTGAGTCTTCTCTTCTATTCTCTGCTAATTCCCTTCTTCACTGACCAAAACTCGCTTTGCATCCCTTTTGACTTCCCTCACCTTCCCTGACTGCATGCACTTACACATGCATGCATGTGCACATGCATTTACACGCATCACATGTACATCTGCACACAGACAGACACATACACACCAACGCAAACGTATGCTATTACATGCTACAATCACACACACACACAAACATACACGTGTGAATGCACATCCACGCGCACGCACACACACACACACACACACACACATGCACACAAACATACACAGACACACACACACATATACACAGACACACATACACAGAAACACACACACACTCATACACACACAAACATATGCAACTACATGCTACAATCACACATACAAACACACACAGTAATTTGACGCATCCAAATGAACATGAAAAGACTTACAGCATCCACCACAAGTGGGATGTTCCTCCCCCTTGCGCTGTTGATAACTGTCTGAAAAACATCAGATCAATTTATGTAAACTATGCATTTCTCTCATGGTAAATTCTTGGGAAGATAACAAGAACATCCACAATAGCATCAGAACAATTTATGTAAACTATGCATTTCTCTCATGGTAAATTCTTGGGAAGATAACAAGAACATCCACAATAGCAACTCACAAACAACTGCAACATTGATAATGTGAATGATGCAATAAGGCAGCTTCTTTGTTTTAACTTGCATTTGTAATTTTTGTAGAACAAATCCAAAACACTTTAACTTATAACTATCTTTGTTTGCCTGCAGACATGAAAAATTGGAAATAATTATAATATTGAAGTAGACAAAACATGAATAAAATAATACAAACTTTTTTTTTTAAATCAATATAAGACTTTTTTCAGAAATCTATCAAACTAAGCTTTAATAAAAAAAAAAAAAAAAAAGTCTGCAAAGACTCAAGTAAGCAAAACTTGTGTTTCTTTCAAAAAAGATCTAGTTGCAAAGTGAAATGACTGCAGGCGGAAATCTAAACAAATCTTAAATAAATGTCAGCGAACCGCCCAGAGAAACGTAGACAAACGAGTCACAAGACAACACACAATGCGTTTCGACCTCTTAGGTCTTCTTCAGGTGAAACAAAGACGAACAAAATAACGAAAATGCACTTAGCTTTGATTGCTTCAGATTGCTTCTGAGTGAATTTTCGTTAATTTGTTCGTCTTTGTTTCACCTGAAGAAGACCTAAGAGGTCGAAACGCGTTGTGTGTTGTCTTGTTGTGACTCGTTTTGTCCACGTTTCTCTGGGCGGTTCGCTGACATTTATTTAAGATTTCTTTCAAAAAAGTTATGAATCAATCCAACAAATCAGGATTACACAGGGAAGATGCACATTAAATATTAATCTAACACAACTGTTTAGATGAATGGAGGAGTCATGCTATTATTGAGCGTGGAGCTTATCCACAGCAATACTCAGAGCAATATGGCAAGTAGATTTAGAACTTAGAATGAGGGTTGGTTTCAAGGAAATATGTCTGAACAGTGCCTCAGTGAGGGCATGTGATTTTTCCTCTCATCTTATCAGCTTATCATAATTCCAAATCAACAGCTGCTTGCTCAAACAAGCCTAGATTCAATTGAAACAAAAGTCTAGTTTAACTGATTATTTAACACTTGTCTACTGACCCTGCATGTCAGGATTATTAATTGCTTGAAGATAAGTCCTTTGGATGCATCCCTCAAGAAGCAAGCAGGTGTTAGGATTTTGCAATGTATTTTCACAATGAACCAAGTTATCACATGATTATTCAATTTGTGAACATAGCACTCACATATGTGCTTTAGTTTATTTTCACAAAATGAAAAAATAACTGTTTTCTAATGAAGTTATCCACAGACTTTTCTCCTTCCAATTATACACTGACCTTCATTAACAACATTTAACAAACCTTTCCATGCTGTCAGCCTAACTGAAAGGGGAAAGCAGTCACACTCATGCTTGTTGAGTTTTGTGAGCAAAGAATCATTCCAATGTTTATGCAGTCAACACAGATTCAACCACATGTGAAAATTTTAACGAATAGCAAGCGGGGTTTCGAATATGTTAAATTAACACTTCTCCTTTATCCAATAATCAGCTTTAAATTTTGTGCAATCTTTTATACAATAATCAGCTTAAACATGGTGTTCAGTTCTCAAATTCATTATTCACATCAATTTCAAAGCGGGTCCAACAGTTTTGGCTTGGAGTCAGACGTCTCTCCCAGCCACACCCATTCCATCACAGTATCAGGGGCAGTGCAGACAGGCCTGTATCTCCCTCCCCACCTGTTCCACATTACTGACCCCTCAACACCTTGTAACAGAAGAGGAGCAGCTGGGGTATAATGACTTAGGTGGGCAGCTGGAGTATGCACACGCCTGATGCTGCTCATGTCTGGATTGCTGCCAAAGAGAAACCTATCCAAAAGGGATCCCTGAGCCTCAATGGATCCTATATGGGAGGTTCTGAAGTCCTCTTACCGTTAGCATGAATTTACATTCAGTGAGAGTGCTGTAGAACATGCTTCAGGTTTCAGGAAGCAGCGTTTTGTGATGTAGATGATGTTCCTATGTCAAACTCTGAATATTCACTTGCTACAACTCTTGTCAAAATACTTGGTTTGTGATTTAGGACACTACCCCCAGTTCATTTTTTTTTTTTTCGTTCTCCTACCCCCTCCCAGGAGACTTGTGTAAATCATCTTTTTTAAGGACTCCATTTAAATTATCCATGCTCTTCTGTCATCCAGAAGTGCCAATCTTTGGTTGAATGGTTGACTGACAGTATACCTTTTATCCTACATAATTTTCCATTATTTAAGTTATGCACTTAGTAGTGCATGTAAAAATGGGCTAGTCTGACTTTGTACCTGGCTAAGGTTCTAGTTCTTCCTTCTGTCTGTCTTTTGCATCAGTGCCTGAACAGATCCTGTCATAATTTCATTTTTGAGTGAGTAGCTATGGTACTCAACTGACCAGTAACAATTTATCCTCATCGGCTTCACAATCTGCCTAATAATAAGATAAAAGAGTATTCTATCATTTGGGAATTCCCACTGCGATGATGTCAGTCTGAATGTAAGACTGGTGGTGAGTATACAGCACCTGCCCAATATCTCCTTACGTCATCCTGTCTCCATCTCAATGACTCTCTATTCTGTATCTGCAATTATATAAGAAACAATACAGGGTTCCCACTTTTTCACAGGAAAAAAAATTCAAGGGTTTTCAAGGGTTTCTAAAGGGGATATTTTAATTTTTTAAGGGGCAAATTTAGCCGTTCAATGAAAAAAAAAAGAGTGAATAATAACCTTACACATGTAATCCAGCCATGATGATAAGGTGATTACACTTCTGTAGTCTTTTCCCACTCAATATCATATATATACAAAAAAGCCATGATGATAAGGTGATTACACTTCTGTAGTCTTTTCCACGCTCAATATCATATATATACAAAAAATAAAAAACTGAAGTCTCTATACAGAAATTGAGAAATCAGAAAAAGAAAAACTTTCAATCTGCTTTCCAGACAAGTATCTGACATGAATGTCCAGCTGCTTCTGTTTCAAGTCCTTGTTCAATGATTCATCAAAAAGCATGACATATTCATTAATTCTCTATCGGCAGCTGCAGCCGAGGCCTCCTCTCTAGCATATTTCAGGAAGAAGCTCAGCAAACTTTACTTTTAATACAGCCACAGTATGTGCTGTCGTGTGGAAAGTGTGTGTGAATGGTTGGCGGGCCTGGACTAGCTTATGCTTGTTCTGGGCAGGATAGGGAGCAGGGTAACCCCTTTTGAAAGGCGAATGTGGGTAGCCTTCCTGCAGCTCCACACTTAACTGTTTTTTTTTTTTTTTTTTTTCATTTCAAAATGGAGTGACTGATGGAGAATGAACCAAATTTAGAGAGAGAGGGGGTTAGTTACCACCAAGGACATTGACAAAGCACAGGACAAGACACAATGCAATTCAACCTCTTGGATCTTCTTCAGGAAAAAAACAACAAAAAAAAAACCAAAAAAAAAACCAAACATATTTAACATTTAGGACAGTACAAACAAAGAACGAAGAGTGACTTATGTTCTGTTCCATGTGGTAGGAAGAATGGCCGCCAGACGGAAACGACAGAGGGGATTATGGGAGAGGAAAAAGGGGGGGGGGGGGGGGGGGGGGGGGGGGGAGTGAAAAGATGGGGTTGTGTTGCTGGTTTAGTGGGGTGGTGTGATATATTTGTGATGGTTGTGGTTAAGGTGGATTCATAATAATTCTAAGGGGGGCAGGGGGGATTTTATATTATATAATTTTCATATATTATGTATAATTTTTTATATATATTATATATATATAGAAGGGATAGTAATGATAATAATGATAGTGGTAGTGATTACGATAACTAGATGAATAAAATAAAAGTAACTGTAATAAAAAAATTAAGTGAATAAAATTGATAATTTTTTTTTGTTTGTTGTTTGTGTGTGTGTGTGTGTGTGTGTGTGTGTGTGTGTAGGCTAGCTGGTAGGTAAGTTAGGGGGGAGGGGTGTGTGGTATGAATGCTGTCTTTTTTAAACAAGAAAGTAGGATGTTTTTTTCTTTTCTTTTCTTTTAACAAATGCGCACTTAAATGAGTCACTTAAAGTCTACGGAGACGACGTGACGACTGATTTGAAGATTCAGTCTGTGATTTCACTCTTTTTTTCAGTTCTGACAGAAAGAAGGAGCAATGCCAAAAGTTGCAAGATATCTGCTTTTGGTTTCCCCACACCGATAGTTCATCGCAATCGAGGAATATGGAAACATTGCTGCAAACAGTTTCGCGTTGTCTTCAGCAGATCGGAAACTGTTATGATTGTTGATGGCATGAATCGTCCACAACACTTCAGCTTTCAACACATCTGTCCCACTTGCTGTTATTGTGGATTGGTTGACGATTCTTACTAAGGATAGGGTCTGACCCGATCTGATGAATTTGATGATTGCCGAACGAAGTCCGTAAGACTACCAACCGGCCTACTCGCTTTATCCAATTCCACGTATTTTTTCCTCTTTCCGTGATTTGCAACCGCCGATTCGCCCTTTGTCCGAACATCAACGGTCTTTTTGCACACTTTACAGAAAAACGCATGTTTGTTGTCTCTGCATTCAGTGATACAGCTTCGATAGGTAATCTTCAACTTTAGAATACTGAACTCAGGGGGGCTGTTTAGACGAAAAACAAAAGGTGTCTTAGGCTCACCTCGATGCGCTAAGTTGAATGGAACCCTCAGCTAAGCTGTACGACCACTACTTTCCCATGAAACTGCGACAAATACACAGTAAGCTCAGCCGATCACAGCCAGAGCAACCACCTGCAAGCCATTTTGACTGCTGATCACGTGTAATTTTTTTTTTTTAATTTTGGATCATGCTCAAAATGGCGTGCAGGTGGGGAAGGAGTACTCAGCTTCCTGTGTATTTGTCGCAGTTTCATGGGATAGCCACAACGGATCAAATGCGTAATTTCCCTTCGGCATGATGACAGACGCAACAGTATCGGACTTCGACGAAGATGAGGGAGCATGGCGCCCTTTGTCGGAAGTCGAACTGCGCATGCGCTAACGATAACCGACTATCGCATTGCTTCCCTTTACTTGAAAAGCAGACGACACGCAACACGATTCGAGAGGCGAAAATCTATGTCCGAAGTCTCGTTCGCGTTTGTTCTCCGATTCGTCTTCAAACGTTACGGTCGGTTTTGGTCCGAAAAACGATTTTTAAGGGGATTTCAAGGGATGGTAGGGATATCTGCAGTTTTCAAGGGTTTTCAAGGGCCTTTTTGACCCAGTTGAAATTTAAAGGGTTTTCAAGGGTCAAGGGGCGTACGAACCCTGCAATAAGAAGAAGAAGTGCAAGTGACTGAAATACAAAGAGAGATCATTCTTTCTTTGTAAACTACTCAGTCAGGTTTTTTTGGTTTTGTTTTCCAGACAAAACATTTCTTTAAAACTCACCGAGACTGTTTTCAAAATGCTTGGATCTCTCCCCAGCCCAGGCCCCACAACCAGAGTGTGAATTCTTGGTAACCACTTTTCAAACTCAGAAACTGCATTCTCCTGGTCTCTGAAAAACAGATATGTATAAAATACTGATACGACTCAGATATATTTTTCACAAAAAAATTA
This sequence comes from Conus betulinus, assembly GCA_016801955.1. Taxonomy (NCBI): domain Eukaryota; kingdom Metazoa; phylum Mollusca; class Gastropoda; order Neogastropoda; family Conidae; genus Conus; species Conus betulinus. The sequence goes on along the minus strand of JADBJO010005632.1, from coordinate 47,638 downwards.
CAACCATGCTTGCCAAAGGTAAACTGAATGCCACTTTCATCAAACCTTTCAAAATTTTTTTGCCAATATGACAACCGACAGGGTAATATTAAATCATCAAAAGTATACCCTCTTGCAAGCTTCCCAGTAACCTTTGAACTTTCTTATGAAATACAAATTTTCTTCAAAAAGATACTGCAGTCTTGAATAGAAGTAAAACTAAAAGGACAAGAAACATGAAAATCTAAAGACTATAAAAGTGTTAAAAACTGACTCCTTTTCTTTCTCTCTCTCTCTCTCTCTCGCTCTCTTACAACCAGATACCACAACACAAAAATAGACTATAAAGCACAACTGAAACAAGATTACAATAATGTAACATCAGACGAATAATGAACATAATGCAAGCATTCTTAAGTAGAAACAAAACTGAATAAAGAGTAGCAATTAAAACATTAATCAAAGAACAAATATATGCAACAGAAATGAGTTCTTCAGTTTAAACAAATAATCACGTGTTCAGTAATCTGTCGCTGCTGTTTCAACAACATACAGAATAGGATGCACAATCAGTTCTGGGCTGTAGGTTTTGATGACAGGGGCAGCTTCTCTTGTACAGAACACATGGGACAGATCAGCTCCCTGAAATGTGAAGAGGTAACAAACTCACGGTAAGTGAACTTTAAAACACACTGACAGCACAAATCCAAGGAAAACAAAACCCAAACATGTCTTTTGCTTCACATCTGATCTTAACTTTTCTATAACAGAAGTGCATACAAATAAAAACAAAAAAAACAAACTTATTCCTACATATATTCGGGGGGGGGGGGGGGGGGGGGGGGGGGGGGGGGGGGGGGGGGGGGGGGGGGGGGGGGGGGGGGACGACAATGCCTTATACTAAAATATCTTAGCATCATTTTCTTCAGGATGCAAATGCAGAAGATGGTTCCCCCCTCTCCTCCCCTTCCTTCCCCTACCTCACTCCCAATAAGTGTACTGGAAGTGTCCTCCCCCCCACCCCCTCACAAATACACTCCAATTTGATAATGTAAAAAGTTTACTGAACACTTTTTGACAATGATATTGTTGGAGAGAAAAAAAGACATGTGCCGAATTGTGAATCCTTTGAATCTATAAGTCCATTTTCAAATGTTAAATGTAGTTAAATTACTTTAACACATTCAAACACAATTCTCAAATTAAAGTATATTACAATAATTTGCAACACACACACACACACACACACACACACACACACACACACACACACAACTTTTGGAAAATACATTAACAAATAATAAAAATAGGGCTGAAGGATGACCATTTTCTTATATCAAAGAATTCCAATATGTGTGCTTTTCCCGTTCTGCCTTCCAAACCTGGTTCAAACATCCTTGTGTTATAAAATAATCAAAGTTCTGTAAGCCTACACATTTGAACTTACCACTTTGAGAGCTGAAATGGCAGCAAAGTAAGGCGCTCCAGTGTACCTGTTCATACGAAACAATTCATTGTTCATTGTAATTTTAACACATAACTACAGGTCTTCTATGCATACATATTTCAAACTTGAAGAACAGATTTTATATTTGTGGGTGACAGAAACACACAGATATTCTGAACATGTCCTGCTTGATCATTCCCTAGATGAAAACAGCATTTTCACTGTTCCAATACCATGTGCTAACCAAAATCCTACCCCACTATCATTCTTTGGGACTGAATGAAATGTTTACTTTTCATGTCTGCACTTATTCATCTCTGTATGTCCAGGTATATTTGTTTCTATCCAATCTTTTGCACAGTGATTAACTATGTTTCCACCGACTCAAAAAACAAAAGTAAATTATGCAATTGTGTAACAGTTGTCTGCCCGTACTAATTGTTGTTACAGATTCAGGGTAGCAAGTTTTTGAGAATAAACTACAAAATGAGGGTCAGAAGAATGTTAAATTGGTAATTTTTGGGGGGGGGGGGGGGGGGGGGGGGGGGGGGGGGGGGGGGGGGGGGGGGGGGGGGGGGGGGGGGGGGGTACTTAGATGATTTGGAAAACCAAAATTATGTCTTTTGTCTTCCATTACTTTCTCATACAGCTGAGTTTGTAAGGTCTGACTGATAATAACATAAATATACTGAAAATATTTTACTCCGGTGTCATCTTCTGTGTCACTTCAGTGGAATTACTCGCATGCCACTCCTTCCAGCTCCCATCCTGTCACACCCCAGCTTGTTCTGCTGCAGCTTTGGCATCCGCAATCCAGAGAGAACAATAAATTCAAGTCATGAGACAATTTACCATAGGAGATACCGCACTGCTGCTGAGTGACTTTGCTGGTGTTCAGTGGTGCCTGTTCTGTGCCAAAGTTTGCACAACACAACCAACTAAGCCCCTTACTGATGACATTCAATTGCTTTATCACAGAACCAGTGTGAGTGAATGTTACCCTCTGAAGGATGCCACTACTTCCATCCAGTGACAGCCCCATGAACTTACCTGTAATGGTGACTTTGACACAATCTCACAAAGAGCACAGGTCAGTACGACAGAAGGGTATGAGGGTCTAAAGATTTTGAGATTAAACTGATTAATGAGGATGAGGAAGATAAAGATGATGCTTTGACATTCCATTCCGGTCTGAGACTGCAAGGAAGGGCT
>JADBJO010005632.1:0-40000 GCA_016801955.1 Conus betulinus | reverse complement strand
TCTTTGATCCACCAATTACAAATTTTTGATGAGTGGTTTCACAAAATTCTTTGAATGCTTTCATAAAATCATCAAAAGATGTGAATGTTGCGCCAACATAAAGGCTCATATTCTATACACTGATCAGTTGGCCAATGAATTTAAATAACAATTCTGTCGTTTCTTTCTCCAGATAATGTACACTAGTGCGAAAACCACAAGACTTCTGCAGAGACAACCGCACCACGAGTCACAATGACTATACACACAACAACGGTGTGACTTGACATGAAAGGTTTAGGTTTAGTTGTACACACAGCTACAAAGCAATCAAGTTTGCTCGCAGGTCTTTGTCAAATTTTACTCTAAAATGAAGTACAGTCCTTGCACTTACACTTTCATTAGCAAAACATCCGCGACTGTGTGTGTAATGGAATAGGAATGGGAAACCCAGACTCGGTGTACAGCGTGTGTACGAGTTAGAGACAGGACGACCTCTGTCACGCGATACCTACCAGTCATCTTCAAGACGCATCAACATGAAAGAAAACAAAATCATAATAATGCAACTAATTGTGTAGTTCTGACCATTTTACTTGATGTCATCTTATTTTGTGATATGCTATGTTTACCTGTAATGTTCACTCCAGTGGAATATGAAAGGCCACCTCTGAGAAAGGATGATAAACTTTTCCACACACCCGCCATGACTCTGTATATTGTTCCCAGTTATTCTGTTACAACCGTGAAATATGAAAGGAAGATAAACTTCTCCACGCCCCCATCATTTCTTTCTATAATCAATTATTATTCTCAAATACTTTGTAAAAATTCCAGAATATGCAGGCTGTCAAAGCTAACGTTAATGCTAAGCCTTGATTTGCCAGTTGAAGTGCAGACGAAACTTTTATTAACAGGCCGTTTAAGAATAATGTTGCAATGTGGCGTGTCTCGCTTTGGGGATAAGGGAAAGGTTGGGGGGGGGGGGGGGGGGAGGCAAAAGATGTATTCGATGAAGTGAGGGCGTGCTCCGCACAGAGAGCTAGGCCTGCAATCACAATTCCCTTTAATTTGTCCGAGAACATGTCCGTGCAGGGTAGTCAAATTCGCATAGAAGCGTGAAGCCATAAACTTGATTCCGGGCCGAAAAGCCTCCAAGCAACTTCGAAAGTACGGTGTACAGAGATCATCATTCATCATTATGCCAGTCGCTTCGCCCGAAGCATAGGCCGCCGACAACAGTCCGCCAGAGTCCTCGGTCCTGGGCTGCCCCCTCCTTATCTTCTTCTTCCTAAAAGACTGGTTCACTCAAAAACGAGTAGGTCACCAGCGCGGGGTAGTCTTTGCTCCCATAAGGAAAACCTAACACAGAGTAACTTTTATTCAAGACTGGCACAGCCTTTTAAACTTGAATAAAGTCAGACAAATACAAAGACGAACAATCTAATAGTGGGGGAAAAACAAGCGCAGGCCAACAAAAAACTGTCTTCATAGTAATGACTTGGCAAAACTTTGAACTGAAGGAGGGCGGAGGGGGGGGGGGGGGGAGGGGGGGGGGCAGGAAGATGTAAAAACTGGGAACATGAAATTAAGAAAATATGAAAACTCTTCACTGGCTGCATAAGGGAACCATCGCAATCCCTTTTAAAGGCAGATCTATTTGTATTGCCTGCTCCGAGGCCTTTCGTCCGCTGGGTCGGAAACTCATCAGGGAGACACGGCTGGCTGTATCTGCGCTCCTGGCGTCAAATAGAGACACACCACAGTCCATAATACCGTGGTGTTCTCACCACCAAGGGTGCAAAAAAGAATCCAATAGCACCCCCGCAGCAGCCAGCGAAGAGAAGTAAAGGAAACCAAACGAAAGTGTGGGGAGGACAAAAGTTGCTGAAAAAACTACAGATATTATGCAAATAGTATAAATTGGGGGCAATCTTTGAGCCTACGCTTGAGGATCCACCCAACAACTAAACTGTCTTCCTTTACTAAACTGGTTTCCTTTACTTCTCTTCGCTGGCTGCTTCGGGGGTGCTATTGGATTCTTTTGTCAACCCGTTGTGGAATTTATAGTTGGTTGGCAGCCTTGCTCTTTTTTCCCCCTGTAGCCAGTTCAGCATCTGCAGCTTCCCCTTCACATTGACTGAAAATAGGCTACTAGTTTCTGAACGATAGACGAATACAAACAGTACGTCAGACTTTTTATTTACAAGTAAATGAATGTGAGGTAAGCCTAAAAGAAAAAATTACTATTCCGCCGGACAAAATACAGAAACAAATTACATGTCAAAATACGACGCGTTTGCCACCTCTTTAGTCTTCTTCGGCAAGATAAACGACATTCAGGACAAAGAAAACGAAGAACAGGCCGTCACTTATCTCTTCAACTGGGCACACATTGGACGTTAAAAAATGTTATCCCTTTCGTCCAGCGAAACAGTAATGTTTCTTTGAAGTTTATTTCAAATACCACTGAACAGCTGTCTAAACTAAAAAGCATACTAGTCTTGTTCCCTCCCTTGATCCTACGAAAGCTTATGGCAGAGCATGACACAGCAGACCGTTGTATATGTTAAAAGAAACTGGTGTATCGAATCATGTTTACGACTATTTCAAATCCTTTTTTTTTTCCAATAGAAGACATGTATTGACAACGTATAATTTCTCAAGTGATTTGTCAAGTTCTAGGTCTACAAAAATCCTGCTGAGTTCTTTGTTGTTTAACATTTGCCGAGATCTAAGCCTTGACACATAACCGACAGAACTCGAGGAACTGTTCTTGCATGTTGTGCCCCAGTGACTACCATGGAGTTAAGGGAGAAAGAAGAAGAAACTAAGCGTTACCTCCGTGGGCGATGTTCCACGACAGCAACAGAGACCACAACATTGCCATACTACAACAAAAACAACCCACCACAGTGATAAAAAACTCTCTGTCTCTGTCTCTCTCTGTATCTCCGTCTCTCTCTCTCTGTCTCTGTCCGTCTATCTGTCTGTCTGTCTCTCTGTGTGTGTGTGTGTGTGTGTGTGAAAAACTGTTTAATTCATAGTCAAGGACACTTCTGAGTTTGAACAAAGGAGTAGTGAGACCACATCTGGAATGTTGTAATGTTCTTTGGTATCAGTATCAGAAAAAACCTTGACTGAAAAGGTGCAAACTAGGGCAACAGAATTAGCACAGGCTAAGGATCCCAAATTCTTCATGTACAGAAAGGCTGGAGAACCCCAAATTACTCACTTTCATGGCGAGAAGAATTAGTGATGACGTCTTTCCAAACCTTAAAGGTTTTTGAATGTGTCGATGTCTTGAAGTAATAAAATCTTCAGGTTATCAAATTGCAATATAACAAGAGATAAGACAAGTGTTTGTTAAATATAGCCGTAGTAGCTGCAGTTAAATTTTCCTTAATTGACAGAATTGCACTTCATGCAATTATTTACGTATGAACAGTAAAAGAGCACAAGACATTACCGCCTTTTAAAAACTTATTGAAATACGGAATTATTTAAAAAAGACATGTGAAACGAGTATGGCGAATAAGCGTCACAAAGTCCTGAGCTTATAACTGAGCATCTATCGTTTTACAGTGAATTATTGGAAGTAAAGATAATAATGGTTTTTAGAAGCCCAACGGCTACCCCCATCTAGTCCTTAGTGTCCAAATTCGTTTGTTTTAGCATTTTTTATTCTATTGGTGTGGTCTGACCAGGTTGTTTTAGAATTTGTGATTCTACTGGTGTTGTCTGACCAGGAAAGGGATTCGTTCAGCTGAATGCAAACGTACGTACGGACTGGATTTCACAGGCTGGAAGGTGTGGTTTTTCGTATAGTATAGATAAAGATTTTAGGAGCAGTTGGTGTAGTAGTGGAAGCTGTGTTGGCAGAAGTAGTTGTCGTGGAAGCTGCATTAGCAATGGTAGTAGTCGTAGCACCAGCAACAATATGAAATTGTTAATCTATATGATGTATGTGATAGCAACAGCAGTAATGACAGCCCTCTTCATCTTCATCCACTGGACGACCAGAATCAACATGCTGATTACTCAGCCGCTTTATAGGTAGCGTATGTAGGAAGAATTTAAAATGTAATTAATGGCAAACCGTCAAGAAAACGTAGACAAACGAGTCACAGGTGTAGAAAGCCATAAACAGGAAAGAAAAAAAAAAAATCTTAATAATAAGTGTATGCAGTTAATATGGCCGAAAATACAAACAGCTGTCTTGCTGATAGCCAAGCCAAACGCGTCAATTTTAGACCTGTTAGCTTGAGGCCCAAAATTCTGAAAGTAGGTAACTTTAGTTTCTGCATTGTTTGAAAATGGCGACTTTCGTTTGTTTACAAACTTTAAGTAAATACGTTGAATAGCTATTTTGAAGCAGGAGCTGGTTCTTCACAATGGACAGAGTAGAGTACTAATCCATGCGGGATTATTGTTTCCGGCATCTTGTTTGTTTGTTCCAGTTTTGCCCGCTGCTTTTCTTCGCAACGTGTTCAAACTTGTAGAAAAACCATACGTTTGCAAGCAAATCAATAATAATAACGTGAAAGAGCACAATATCTAGCTCATGTAATATATTGATTTTAACTAAGCACTGTTTTCTTCGTCGTTGAACATCAAAAGAAAGTAAGTTTTCGTTTATAAATCCGTAACCAATTGATTAATCTTTTATCTCTCCACCCCCACCCCCCCCCCCCGTCTCTCTCTCTCTCTCTCTTGTTCTTTTTTTTTTTTTTTTTTTTTTTCTCTCTCTCTCTGTCTTCAGGTCACCTCTTGACAGCATCCTACGTTTAAAGCCCCCTTTCCTGCAACAGTATTCACTGGCACTCTCGGTCTCACAGACAGAATAGCTTCTTTTTGTAAACATATGCATCCACAAGGTTAACACACAAACTGGTGTCAAGTTGAAACTAGGACTTTTGCCCACTTCTCCTTCTTCTTTCCTTTAAGTCCCAGCTAGAAAGTTCTGGTAAAATCAGCTTGATGATTTTGGTTGCTTAACGGAAGAAGAATCCCTCACATCTTGCACATCAATTTGTTTTGTTTTATTTCCCGTTGTGTTTGTGTACTGTCAAGGAGGGCACCTATAAGGTAGATTATGTAATAAGGAGATGGAATTAGCCGTAAATACTTTAGTCTTCATTTTTCCCGAATGGACAGGTCTTTTGCTCAAGATATAAGAATGAACCCCTGTGGTCATCAGCACTAGCTAACTAGTCAAATTTATAATTTAAAAGATCCAAAGTCTCATTGGGCACAAAGTAGGCCATGACGACTTCTGCCAAGTAGGAAAGAGCATTTGAAAGGCCATCTGAACAATCCCATTGTTTTTGGTTGCATAAGATCCTGTAATCTTCCATCTGATATTTGTCTGATGATATGAAAATGTATTGGCCTTAGCTACTTTGGCACAGGCATATAAAGTAGTTTAATATAATTATATATATTAAACTACTTTGTCGTTATTGTTGATAAAGATATTCTCTTATACGCCCCTCCCATACAAGAAGATCTTTTGTTGAAAATCAGCGTCAGTTCAGTAGCAGAAAATATTAAAAATACCCTGAAATGGCAAAGGAATATATGCATCTATACCATTTGAATTCAGTTTATGAATGAACTATGATAATTGATTGTTCTAAGGAAGAAGTGTATACTGGAACTAGTGGAAGGGATGGGTTGATATTTTGCTGTTTTCTGCTTCAAATTTTTTTTCTTGCACTTGCTGCCCTAATCATCCCCCATACCACTGTCTTCTCACACCCTTTCCATTACCCCCCCATCCCCTCCTTCTCGTGTATCCCCCTTTCCATGCCCCACCCCTCTCCTCTTTATAGTCTCCTCTTCCCCTTTCCCTTCCTGTCTCACCCTTCTCCAACTTCTGGCCTCCCTGTTCCTCCTTATACCTTCCCCCCCCCCCCCCCATCCCCACCTCCACCCCCTTGTCTTCCCCCTTTCTCTGTTCCCATCTGGTCTGCACATCTTCTTCCCTTTCCCTTTCCCCCTTCCTCTAGTCGTGCCTCCTCCCCTCCCACCTCCTCCTTCCATCCTCCTCCCCCCATTCCCTCCTCTTCTCCCTTTGCTCCCACCCAACCCCCAGCTCCAGTCGTGTCTCCATCCCCCTTTCTCTGTCCTACTGTTCTACTGTTCCCAGGGCCCCTCTCCCCCCTCCCTGTCACCCCAGTCTACCCTCTTCCCCATATGCTCTTCCAGGTTCCACTCTGTCATCTTCCTTCCTGTTTCTCATTACCCTTTGCCTTCATCAGGTCCTCCCTCTCCAGACAGAATTCCCTTTTATGTATGATTATAATAGTCATTGGCATAGTTGTAATACTTTTCCATGTTGTCATCATTGTCATTGTGGAAGTGGTAATTGTAGAAGATACTGTAGGACTGTCATCGCAGTTATCATCATCATAGTAGTCAAAGTAGTAGTAAATGTAATTGTTGCTGTAGTCATTGTAATTATTATATAAGTACCTGTCCATGTCATCATAATTGTTTCATTGTAGTTGTAAAGTAGAAGTTGCAGCAGCAGGAGTAGAAGTGATTATAATAATTGTAATTGTTGTTGTCTCATCTTTGACATGATCGTAGTAATAGCAGTAGTCATCATAGAAGTAGTAGTACCAGCCTTAGAAGTTGTCATATGAATAGTAAACATTGTTGTCATCATTGTCATCCTAGTTGTTATGCTATTAGTTGTGTTCATCATGCTCACACTGAACACAGTGTTTTTAATGTGTATGAATGCCAACATTATTGAATGCCAGCCATGAAGTGAGTTTACTTGATTGAAATCCTGCCATCACTTTGCTTTGCCATAAAGTCACATTGAAAATGCGACTAATGCAACTTTATAGCACTGATGCGATTCGTCCTTGGTGTGTCCAGATGGGAAACGGACGAAACACACTCACACACACACACACACACACACACACACACACATACACACACACACACACACACACACACACACACACACACACACACACACACACACACACACACACATGTGGACAGAAGGCACTTTATATTAGATTTAAAACAACAACTTTTGTTTTATACTCTCAGCTTCACTCATGTGTGCCGAACACGGACTTCTTTTCATCTTTTTTTTTGTCTTTTCTTTTGAAATGACATGATGTATCCTCCAAAACCTCTGGAGTTAGATTTACCTTCGCAGATGTTCTGATCCACACATTTAAAGATGTAACAGACAAAAGACTGCCGTGTAACAAATAGGCCCACAGAACAAACTGCAAGTAGGCTAGTCCTTGTGGGACATTCACACACACACGGACGTCACTGAAGGCCAGATTGTATTGAATTCTTGCAGAGATGTATGCGAAAGAAATCTAGTACAGGGCCCAGTTCACCATAACTTAATTATGACTACATTAAGCCTAGATCTAGTTGGTGGTCACTTGATGTGTTCATGTTTCTGCTTGATTTTAACGGCTAATGAACGGTGGACTTAGGAAAAAACACAGAGGGCATACACCTTCATAAGGCACAGATACAGTTAGTGAGTTACAGTTTAATTACGGCATGCTGTTTTTCCAAGAATGAAAGCAACATTGCTTGGCTTTTCTTCAGAGAATTGTCGAATAACACGTACTGGAAACAGAAAGCAATCATCATCTGTTGAATGCCTCATGACTGAAAGTGAGAATGCGCTGCAAAGTGAAAGTACGATCAAATCTCTAGGGAGGGGTAGGAGTTTGTATTTACATTTCGTAATGAATGAATGTATTCTGAATCTGGATCAATACGTTGCAGAACTTTATTTGATTTGAATGGAGTGGAATTTGCCTTTTACCGCTAACCAGTCAGAGTAGTCAAAAGGCTATTCCCTCATGTTACGTTATTTTGTATTTGATACTTCGGGAGCGCCGAAGAGAAGTTACAAATAGGTGGCAGAGGGCCAGCCACTGTGCGAGGGATCCTTCGACCACTGATAAAAATGCGGAGGAACGATATTCTGTCTAAGATGGTTCAAGTCAGAGATCTAAAGTGAAAAGAAAAAATACTGCTCTGTACGATAGTCTTGCTCCAGACAGTCACAGATCTTCTAATCTTCAAGCCATGATGACTTACAGTCATTTGTGACCAACTGCGCATGATGCAGAGAAAAAAAAAATTGACAGGAGAAGTAAACAGAGGTGAAGGAAACGAAAGCAAAGTGATCTGCTAAAACTGTTCAGGTCCACTAACTAAAACATGAAATAACTGAACAAATGAGGAAACACTTGCTTTCAGATCTCCAATTAGACCAGTCCGTCTGTTGTAGCACCCCCACACACCCCCACTCCCAGGGGATAAACCCCACTGGCACAGTGCTAACCATCAACGATCCAACTTAAGCAAGTTACTCAAATAATAATACAAATTAAAGGGGGGGGGGGGGGGGGGGGGGGGGGGGGGGCTCCCTCCTTAAAGAATACCATGATGGGAAGCCTTGGCCACAGAAGTTGAAGGAAATTCCAAGTTGATATGACATGTGGGGAGAAAATCTTAATTTAAAAGTATTTGCTCATATTGAGATATGAAAGAGTTTGTAACATGAACAGTGCTAGTTCTACAGGAGTTGAGAATAAAGTACTGCATAGGCCAGGTTATTGATGATCTTAATAGCATAACCAATTATGTTTTGCTTCTTCTGTTCTCCAGAGTATTCCACTTCAGTTTTTGTAGTCTGGGAATCACACTGCTCTCAAGAACATGCAGGCACTGAAAACTTTGACATGAAGTCATCATAAGCATAGGCTTGATGAATAAGTCAAAACCAGGAACACAAGGAATGCAGGGCTTGATGGCCTCTTTTTCGATGAAGATGATGAGAAGCTGGTGTGATGGTATTCATACTACTTCTAGTTGAAGATTGCTTGTCTGTGCTGTACTCTGGGCTTGGTTTCATGAAATATCCCAACATCAAACTAACAGGACAGATTCAAACACCTGCAATATTAGTCTAGAGAGTTGAGCAATATTCTCAAAGATGCATCAGATAAGTGAGTTTCGATTTTTCCGCTGCAGCTTTACTTTGGGTAAGAGCCTGCAGGGGGGAAATCCCACACATTTATGGACATGACAGGATTTGCGTGACCTACAACATGCAACACAAACCAGTACACCACTGTAATTGCAAATGATTTACTGGCATTTTTTTTTTCTATTTAAACCTTTCCAGAATGTTCCTTTCTGTGTAATTTTAGCATATGTATACATGTGTGTATAGCATTAGAATGTGAGTGTGAATGACAATATTTGATATCAGTCTTTGCTAAAAGAGTAGTTTATCAGAAACTGTTAAATCTAAATGCAATGTTGGTACAATTCTTCATTGGTTTTGTATAATCTACTTTTTCATCATTTCAGACAGTGTTTCCATGGACAATTCAGATGATAGCGATTTTGGTAAGTGTACATGTATATTTGAGTTGTGTGTGTGTGTGTGTGTGTGTGTGTGTGTGTGAACCAGAATGTATCCTGATCTTTGGAAAAGAGTGCTTTTGCAGAGAATACATCAAGCAACAATGACTATGTCTTGTTTCAATGTTCACATAAAATGTCTGTTTTAAAATTAAGAGAATCTGTACTCCTGTTCTGTTGCTAACTTATTGCATTTGTATTATAACTTTACTTCTGTAAAAATGTAAGTCAGAGGAAATGGGGAACGTGACCGAAGATGGTTTTTCATGGAGAATTATTCAATGCCAAAGGGCAAACTGAGTTATGTTAATCATAGTGTTCTTCTTCTTGATCATCCCTTGACGCTCATGGGTACCACACTGAAGAAAAATTCAGCAGGTTCCTCCAGTTCTGGTGGTTGTGCACCAAAGGCCTGGGTCTCTTCAAATATTTTCCCTGTCCATTCTGCGATGTTGTCTTTTTTCCTGTCATCCTTCTTCCTTTCAGCCTCCTTCAACCGTTCCATGGAGAATCATTTAAGCGTTGTTGCCTTTGTATCTTGTTACATGGCCACTCGTGTGCACTTCAAGGGCAATGCTGATGATGCTGACAAGTGACATGGTTTTCAAGTGCACGAGTCATGATGCATTTCACAGATATGTTGAAAAGTGTGGGAGATAAAGAGCAATCCTGACAAACTCCAACTGATTTGTGGAAATTCTGCCCAGAAGCCTGTATTAAGACTGCAACTGTCACTGTTGATTATAGTTGCTGAGTGGTTTTCATTTATGTCTACCTGCATTAAATTTCTTTGTTTTGGCCCATAGCCCCTGCTGCCAGACGCTATCAAAGGCTTAGAAGACGGCTTAAAAGCAAAAGGCTTAGATGGTAGATCTCCTTCTGGCAAAGGAGATACTTTTCACAAATGGCATGCAAATTAAAAAATCTGTAAGGTGATACTTCTGCCTTTGTGGAATCCAGTGTTCTTCAGCAGTAATGGTATCTTCTTGCGGCTGTCATCTGTTCAGAATGATTCTGAGCACTTTTTTAGCTGGTATGGGTGATCAAAAACTGATAGCGCGCGGTAGTTCTTAAAAGTGTGAGAGATTTCATTGTTCGGGGAAAGGTTATGATCCCTCTATTCCCATATTCTACAATGTGCCTCAATTCCATACAACTCACATTTTCTTTAAAGTCTTGTAAGCTTGATGTTGTGTATGTAGGATAATACCAGTTTGGAACTGTCGGAGTAAAATCACACTAATGGGAGGTGATGCATACATGTGTAATCAACACAATTATGCAGGGGCAGCTGACTTGATTTTCTTTGTGCTAAAAAAAACTCAGAAAAATAGTTTGGATCAGAGGGTTACACATGAACAGGTCACTTGATTTTTTTTGTGTCCTTCATGCTCAAAAAAGAGGCTTTGGTACTGGGGCTTTATTTTAACTTTATAAGGTCACCAAACTGTGGATTTAAATGGTGTTCAAATTTATGTTTGTAAGGTCACCAAATGATGAAGATGAATTAGTGTTCAAATGTGTGTGTAATGACATGAAAATGTGAGTGTTCATGTTTGTTTGTAATGTCATCAAATGAAGAATTGAAAAATGGTTTTTTTTAAAACATGGGAGCTCTTTTTTTTTTTTTTTTTTTTTTTTTTTTTTTAAGATTTGAAAGGTCACCAAAGAGTGCCTTTCAAAGAGGTGTTTAAAATATATATTGAATGACAGATGGAGCTGTGACCCCCATCATGGGCTCCCCCTCTGTAGGCCTGCAGGGACAGGTGCTTGACTCGGACAGCCCCACTGAATTCTCTCCCATGCAGAGGAGGGGGACAGCACACTGCAAGAAAGAGATAAAGGACGGAAGAGGAGAGGGAAGATTGAAGTCAGCTTTAACTTGGGTTGGTGGCCGTCCTGGGTGACTGTTCACTTTGCATTTTCTACCTAGTGAAAACCGAGATAATGTCTGTTTATTATGTGTTTTGCCCTGTGAATTACATAGTTATTTACATGTTGTTTCTTTCCACCCTTACCTATTTTCCTTATTTTTCTTAATCTTATGTCTTTTTAAAAAATGCATATTAAGACTATAACTATGTGTGTTATGAACATAGCAACTCACATTTTTTAATATTCAAAGCCATGTGTTTCATTACAAAATGAAAAACAATAAGTTCTTTGTCTCACATGTTTTATGATTTGGATACTCAATTGCTGTTGTTGTTCTTGTATTGATTTTGCTTTATATTCCATTAGTCTCTTATTGAATGGCATGGAGAAAGAAAGTTGAGGGAATGTGTGTAGCATGCAACTTTTGGTCACAACAAGTAAATTGACCTTTTGTCAAATAAGAAACATCAGTAGTCCCAAATCACACAGACTGACAGATGAACAGACAAAGAGGATCACAGGTGGGGATGGGGCTGTAGATTATCGTTTAACTCAAAAGTTCATGACCGATTTATATCCTCTCACTCTTTACAGAATCTTATGCGCATGTGTCTTTGTTATGTTGCATTTTGTTTTTTTCATCTGAGTGTGCATGTGTGTGTGTGTGTGTGTGTGTGTGTGTGTGTGTGTGTGTGTGTGTGTTCTGCAAGTGAACGCCAACATTTGTTTCTGTGTTTGAACAGAAGGTGGAGGTAAACCCCCAAGCCAGGAGTATCTCAACAGTATATATGAAGAGTTGCAAGCTATCAGCGAAAAGCTAAAAGTCAGTATGCAGAGCAGCACAGTTTGTCAATATTTGTAACTGTATTTTCCCTCTGTCTATATTGTATAAAGTAAGTATCAGTGACTGATATAGAATTCTTTAGAACAGTGTTGTTGTAATGACAAAATTCCTGTGTTCTGATCAAAACACATTTTCATTTTATTTAAACTGCTGTTTCACCTACAATGCAAAACAAGAAAAACATGAGGAGGGATATAGGGATGGAAATGTCTGAAGTAACTTTCTTGACTGAAGCAGAACAATAGTATCACATAACAAGACTGATTGTAGAGGGAAGACACAGGGGGTGGGGGTGGAGATTCTCTGCTTGTAATGGTAAATGGATTACTCTAGTGCCAAAACCTGCAGGATTATCTAGTCTCTTATTTCTTTCTTTACCATAGTGTCCTTTCTGTTCCTTAGTGCCATCTTTGTCATATCTCGGTTGTGGTACAGTGTGGGCTGTGCTCAGCCACAGGTTGTTTGGGTGTACTAGTATACTGCATGCGTCATTTATCATCCTTCCACATATTTTGCAGTGGACTTAACTAGCAGCTATAGCTCAGATTTAATGGATTTGGGAATATTAGGAGATTAGTTGTTTAGTTATTTGATATACTTTTGAGAATGATCTATGCTTATTAGTTAGGATATTTATTAGGGACTTTGAACTGAACCTGGAATAGTATAGTTTTTTATCTATCTGAGTCTGCAGTCTCTTGTTTTAGACATTAAAATTTGGCCTTTTCTGGCTGGTAATAAAACAAGTTTAAGGAAAAAGAAAACAGAATACAAAGGCATTCTCATATTCCACATTTGGCCATCATTCTGTGGATTGTGAAGAAAAAAATCAGTGAAGTGAAGAATAACTCATTGTGATACTGCATAGATGGTAGCTATTTTTGTTTTCAAGAAAAGAAATCTAGCTATGTGGGGAAAAAATCTGTACATTCTGGATTCAGGCAATTCAAGAAAATCTTGCTAAATGTTCCATTAAATGCTGTCAAGTGAATACCTTAAGTGGTTATGTTGATGTATGTTTTCTTGTAATTCAAACAGGTCCGATGTTCATTAAGCTGAAAAGTTTGAACAATCCGTGATGCTGCTTAATTAGAAGGCCTGATTTGAATATGAAAATTCTGTTAGTGTATGTTTTTTTTTATTTCATGGTATCTTGTGACATTTTAACAATGTCAGTGTGTGTGTGTGTGTGTGTGTGTGTGTGTGTGTGTGTGTGTGTGCGCGCGCGCGCACGCATTCCTGGATAGGAAGAGAATCGCTTACTGTATGAGCGGGAGCAGAAGTTGAAGGAGAGGGAGCGCATGTTGAGTGTTTCCCAGAGCAACCTTCAGACCATCTCGGACCATCAGGCCAAGCAGCAGGTGGCTGCTGTCCAGCAGGTAAGTGCCCTTTACTTAATTCACATTTTGTGTTTGTTGTGTTACTAAGACTATTGGAATCAGGTGCATTCATGTTAACACCGTAAAAGTGTTGAATTGTGTTTCCAGACATTCTGCCTTTGTTTGTTTGTTTGATTATAGATGTAAACAGGAAAAAAAATAGATTACAGTGAGATAAACAGAAAGACAGAAAAAAAAAGACAGATAACTTACCGTGTACATAAGGGTGCGGAAATTCTCACCTGGTTTTAGCTTGTCTTGGTGATAAGAAGAGTGAGAAAAAAAAATCCTCCCTTCTCCCTGTTCAGAATTTTTACTTATCCTCAAAAATAAAGGGACGGTCGGTTGATAAATTAGTACTTGAAATGCAATGTCAAGTCAGTAAACATGATGCAAAAATGGTGTCCTCTGCTCATGTGTAATGATCACCTGAGAGGGAGAAATAAAAGGAGTGGATCTTTCGTTTCCATGGACAGTTTCTGCATGCTGCGGACAGGTTTCATCAAACATCTTGTCTCAGTGAGACATACTCTCCTGGGTTTCTGTTATGAGGGAAACCTAGAAGTGTTTTGGGTGTGAAAGTCAACAGGGAGAAGGAAATGCAATCAGGCTGCACTAAAGCTGACCATTTAGTCATCTTTCAATGAAACAGTCAAAAAATGTGCCTAAACTGTCTCTTGTCTACATCCAGAACTATTCAACAGTCTTTCTTTACGCATCCTTAATCCTTAATCTTCCCCTTTTTTTTCTCTTTTATCTCAGATTATGTGTCCATAGTTAAGCAGCAAATGTAAACACTTCTAAATCTTTTTTTTTTTTAATTCATTTTCTGTTGCTTAAAAAGTTATGAAAAAAAAACAACAACAAAAAAAACAAACACTGCATTTCCAGGGCTTGGAGCTGATATGTTTTTTGCTGTAACTCTCAGTACTACACCATTGCATCTGTCTCTAAATAGATGACCATGACTTCAACAAGTCTCACTCCCTTAACAAAGTGTACAGATTACTTACACCCATTATATCCAGAAAGGCTTGCTTCTCCACAAGTATGAGTCACTGGTTAAAAATTATGACATGCAAATGGAAAATGCTGCCAGCAATGTCTCCCT
This sequence comes from Conus betulinus, assembly GCA_016801955.1. Lineage (NCBI taxonomy): Eukaryota > Metazoa > Mollusca > Gastropoda > Neogastropoda > Conidae > Conus > Conus betulinus. Next base: position 25,377 of record JADBJO010005632.1, on the reverse strand, counting down.
TTCAGGTAGCTTCCTTGTCTACACACCACTAAAAACAGTGCAATATCTGTTGCACAATGTTCTGTGATTTCTGACTTCAGTTCTGCTATGGAAAAGGGGAAAAAAGAGAATGAAAGAAGTTGAGGAGGTTCCTGTTCCTTCTTTGATACCTTTGAGATGTTCTATATGAAAAAGTGCCCTTGCTACTGTCCATTCTTTTTTACTTGTTTTTGAGTACAGAGAGCTGATAATAAGTTCTTGTTTTGACTGGTGTTTGAGGTTAGGCCTGCTTGAAACTATTATGTTTATTTACTTTTTGTTTAAAGTGTAATTTATACATGCAATTAGATGTGAATGTTCCAACTGCCCGATATTTAGAGTGATCAGAACAGATGTTGCATAACAATGTTACGTGGCTTCTTGTCATGGTGTGTGTGTTTGTGTGTGTGTGTGTGTGTGTGTGCGCGCGCGCGCACATGCATGCATGTGTGAATATGTTTGTTACAGAAATATCTGGATCAGATTGCATATCTTGAGCAAGCATTGAAAGAAAAGAACAAGGAAAACAAACGACTGAAGGAAAACTTTGAAACCATGAAGCAGGCGGCGAACGATACTCTGAAAAAGGAGGTGAGAATATGGTCTGTTTGCATCACCTGTAGATCATGGGCTGTTGTTCAGCAGTACCTTCTTTTGTTGTATGCTAATGCTTTGGTTAAGATCTGTTCCTTTGTTTGAAATTTCTTGATTGGTTGCAATGCCTTGTAGATGAGTTGGTGCCTATCTGTAGTCAGTCCATTTTTTCAGGTTAGATGATTTCTGATCTTATGGAACACACACACACACACACACACACACACACACACACACACACACACACACACACACTCACACACTCACACACACACACACACACACACACACACACACACACACACACACACATATATATATATAAATCAACAGACACTTAAGCGTGCACACACATACACATCTCTCTCTCACACACACACACACACACACACACACACACACACACACACACACACTTGTATACAGAATGAGGTGATTAAGAATAATTAAAATTCAATTAGAGAAATATTTCCTGGCTGATCAGGCAAAGTGAATTGAGTCAGTCTTGACAATCTAAAGGTCTCAGGCATTTGCAGTATCCTGTATCTTTCTGATAACTATGATTCTTATCCTCCAAAACCACATTTTTTTGTGAAGGGATGACAGAAGGGAGAGAAACCAATTGACTCAGAAATTATAGTGCATGTTTAGCCCTGTTATTGATGCTAAGTTTCTTCACATTTGGATTTTTACTTCTTTTCATTTTGTTTTTTTAGGTCAGTGCATCCCATGCCCAGAATGAGAAATTGAGCAAACAGAATGCAAGTTTACAAGCTAGACTTTCCAATCTTCAGGTATGCATATATTTGTGAGTGTGTAAATGTATGTATGTGTGTGTGAGGCTGAATGCGTTTTTTTGTTTTTGTTTGTACATTGAATAATTGCTTTTTGTCATGTTTATACTGAAAATTTTTCAGAAGAGGGTCAGGCTGGTGACTGTTGTGTCTTTCCCATTTTCATTGTATAGAAATTGTGTTCTTATAAAGGCATTTTCTACTGAAATGGTTTTCAGAAATATTTACCTGTCCGGAGAATTGCTTGTTTCATTCTCAGTTGATCTCTTGATTTAGCATGAATTTCATGGACTCAGCTGGCTGAAGCAAGGGTCAGAACTATCCATGGCATGAATTGGTATATGGCATTTTTTTCTTACTTGTGAGTAGAAGATCAAGAAGCCAGAAATTCAGCTTTTTTGTGGTTGCAAAACAAAAGAGGCTCTTCTGTAATCTTAAGGGTTTATACATGTGTTATATGAGCCTTTGACTATTATTTTGGTAAATCAGTGAAAGAATGTTATTGATTGATCAAATGATAGATCTGTATGGTGTCTAAACAGCTAGGATTTTAACTCTCTCCCTACTGGCCAATATGAAATTCGACATTCCTCTGTATGCTGGCTGTTTGTACACATTTTTCTAAAAATCATTAAGAAATTATACCAAAACAAAGTCAGTAAAAAGTTTCATAGCTGAAGCATTTTTCCATGCTCTTTTTTGTAACCAGATGAAGAAGAGGTAACTGTTCATATTTTGTGAAACAAGGCAACAGGCATGTAAGTGAAATTTTCTGTTTTGTTGAAAACAAGGCCAATTTTCATCATGAATACTTTGAGAAGCCCAGTAGAGTGTAAAAAATAGCTACTTGACAGTTACTTAACTAAGCAAAAGAACTAAAATCAATAAAATATGGCAGAGTACTTAGTAGTTCAGCCTTCTTCACAAGACTGGGTAGCTGTTTCGTATTGGAAAATTATTAAAATACGTTGAATGCTATGGTCTGACTTGGTAAGTATACTAGCCAAACAGGGAGTATAATAAAAACTCCCCATACCTGAATAAACAAGTACATAATATCAAAGCTCATGCCTATTCAGTACACTGTCAATCACAGGAAGAAAATGGGGTATCTTTCATGAGGTAAGTAGGAAATATAAGGAAGGTAGCGCAAGGAAGGCATTGAACTCAGAAGCAATCTGAAGCGATTCAACGCCTTCCTTGCGCTGAACTCAGAAGCAATCTGAAGTGATCAAAGCTAAGTGCATTTTTGTTATTTTGTTCGTCTTTGTTTCACCTGAGGAAGACCTACGAGGTCGAAACGCGTTGTGTGTTGTCTTGTGACTCGTTTGTCCACGTTTCTCTGGGCGGTTCGCTGACATTTATTTAAGATTTGTTTAGATTTCCGCCTGCAGTCGTTTCACTTTGCAACCAGAGTGGAGTGAGTTAACTGAGATGCTAATGAAGTGAGTTGTGAATCTGCAAGGAGCAGAAAGATCATATTCACTTGGAAACTGTCATATCTAATCGAATAATGGACCAATGGCCTGAGAATCATTTCGGTTCTGATCTGAATGATTAAGTGGTTGGAGCAATAACAGGTAGATTTTTCATCCTGTGGATTTTTTTGTAAATGAACTTAACTGCAATGTTAAAAGAAAACGAAAAATGCCGAAACAAAACAAAAATAGGTTAGTTCATCCATAGCGGTAACACTTTGTGTATACATGTATTACAGAGAAAGCAGGAGTTTGCTCAAAGGCAGAGAGATGGGGAGGTAAACCCTCAGCAGCTGGAGCTGATGACAAAGACTACAAAGAGCAGCAAAGACAGCAAGGACCAGGAGGACAGATGCACCAAACAGCTCAAAGCAAAGGTAAATGACAGGTTTCCAGTGACAACAAGAATACTGAGCTGCCAAACTCTGCTAAACTGTGTGAAGAACTGTAGTATTACAGTGTTGAAGAGGGATAAACGTGACAGGCAAATTTATCTAGTTCTGTCAGGTGCATAAATGCATAACCTCCTTACCCTTCCCTTTCTGATTCTCCATACCCCTGTTCCCATACATGGACACAAACATGCTTAGGTGTGCGCTTTTCACACTTATACATACTTATGCATGTGTGCACACACATAAAACACACATATGCACTATGGAAGCATACTCTCTCCACACACACACACACACACACACACACACACACACACACACACACACACACACACACACACACACACACACACACACACACACACACACACACACACACTTTCTCCTTCTCCCTGTGTCTTGGAATTTTGTCAGAAACATCATTAGCTCCCAGGATTGTTTATGGATTAAGAGCCATACATATCCATGATTATATATTTAGTGCACACACACACACACGCGCGCGCACACACACACACACACACACACACACACACACACACACACACACACACACTCTCTCTCTCTCTCTCTCTCTCTCTCTCTCTCTCTCTCTCTCTCTCACATTTACATAAAGTCACAGCTGCCACAAACATGTTACACACACACGGGTGCGTGTGCACTCATATGCAAGCACAGGTTAAAGATTTTTCTTAAATGCATATCTTGCATAAATCCTTCCTTGCAAACAACATGAGTAAAGAGATATGAAGGGATCAGTGATTCCTAAATCTTTGCATTCAACAATATATCTGGAAGAAAAAGGTAGAGGATACGTTTTCAGAGGACTAGGAGTGTCAATTGTCAAGTTAATTATGAACAACTACTCTTTGGTGATACCGGACTGATGAGTTAAAAACATCAGGAAAAAGATTTTTTTTAAATGTCTGTCAAACCTGACATTGATTTTAGTAGTTGATTAACATAATGAATATAGTGCACAATCTCATCTTTGAAGAGACGGAAGACTGAGGCGCTTCATATAATTGCTAGTGAAATCCTGGACAACCAGCAGTTTGGCAAAGCTCAACATGATCTCTTTCCATAAAAAAATTTGTTTCAGACTCCTGGGTATGAGAAAGAGGTCCACATAAGCTGATTCCATTTAGGATGATCATGAATACAAGGAGCAGTATCAGTGTCACACAAAACATTTACTTTCTCCACATATCTGAAATACTTTTGTAGAATGCAAGTGGGGAGGTTTTTTTTTTTTTCATCATCTGACCTTGATATTTAAATCCAAACGTCTCAGTTGCCTTTCCACAACTTGAGAAGCTCATTTGTGTCTGGATGGAGACACAAAGCATTGTGTTCCTGCAAGGGTCTGAAGAAATGTATTTCATTCTGTTCAGGCACTACGCAGTCCAGTGTACGACATGCTGTCAGTGTTGCTGGAATGGGTGTGTGAGGCTCATCTTCGTCAGTCCATTACAGACCAGCCAACACATCCATCAGAACGATTCTCTGCTGCTGACTTCTTGCAGGACAAAGTGCTTAAGGTAGCATTTTAATCATCGCAAATTGGTTTCCTGATTTGTTATATGATTGTTCTCTAAATAGTTGTGGTTTGTAATGATTTTTTTGCCCCTTTGGGCCAAGTTCTCATGGAGAGATATGTGTGTGCTTGATTCAAAAACATGTTTTCTTTTCAGTCAAAGTTTAATCAGCAATGTTTTTAGTCAGAATTGTGAGTTTGGATCACAATGACTTAGAACGTACAGAGTTTTCAGTAAAATCCTGTTAGTTGTGTGTAATCTAGACTGTCTTCAGGAATAGACCACAAAATGGTTTGGTCTATATGTGTAACTTTTTTTCCGGCAGTATGATCATTCAGCATCCTGTCAAACGGTTGACTGTGTGCAGCTTCTTCCATCTTTTGTGGAGATTCTGCGAGAGAGTCAGCTGGGTAGCGTCAAGCGCTCCCTTCCTTGCCTACAGTTTATCTACTGGTCTCTGCTGTTGATAGAGCAAGGCACCAGTCAACAGGTATGTGTATGTACTGCTCTTTGCTTCATACAGGGCAAGGCACAAGTCCACAGGTACAACAGGTATGTGTATGTGCTGCTCTTTGCTTCATACAGGGCAAGGCACAAGTCCACAGGTACAACAGGTATGTGGTGTACTGCTCTTTGCTTCGTACAGGGCAAGGCACAAGTCCACAGGTACAACAGGTATGTGGTGTACTGCTCTTTGCTTCGTACAGGGCAAGGCACAAGTCAACAGGTATGTCTTTATGTACTGCTCTGCTCCTTACAGTGTAAGGCGCCAGTCAACAGGTATGTGTACTTCTTATAAAGAGTAAGGTCTCAGTCAATAAGTTTATCATAATTTGCGGAAGGCAATGGTGCCTTCATATACTGCTCTCTCATACTGATAGAGAAAGGCATCAGTTAACAGACATACCTTCATCTATGGCTCTCTCCTGCAGATAGAGCAAGACACAAGTCAGCATGTATATTTTCATCCACTGCTTTCTTCTACTGGTAGAGTGGAGCAGCAGTTGACCTGTACGTCTTCATCTATTGCTTTCTCTCACTGGTCGAGTTAGGCACCAGTCACCAGGCTCATCATCTCAAACTGTTCTGCTGATAGAGAAGGACATCAATCAGGTATGTCTGTGTCTGTTGCTCTCTTTTGCTAATGGAGTAAAGGACCATTTTGGTGGAGAGTCTTCATCTGCTGCTGGCTGCTGCTGATTTTGTAAGGATCCAGTCAACAGGAACCTCTTCAGGTCTTGCTCTCTCTTCTGCTGGTAGAATAAGGCACCAGTCAACAGGTATATCCTCAGCTACTGTGCTGTCTCTCTTCTGAAGGTGTTAGGCACCATTTATGCATGTCTTCACCTATTGCTCTGATCTGCTAACAGGGTAAGATTCAATCAACTGGTACATCTTCATTTATTGTTCTCTTCTGCTGATGAGTAAGGCACAAGTCAGCATTGTCTTCACAAGCCGCTCCCTTCTGCTGATGAATGAAAGCGTCAGTCTGTACATGAATCATCATCCATTGTTCTTTGCTTTAAGTTCAGGGCACAGTTAGCATACACCATCCACTGCTCTCTGCCGATAGACTAGGGCATCATCAACAGGTGAGTCATCAATCATTGTTCCATACTGTAGATCAGTTTGCAGGTAAATGGTGGTATTCATACTTGTGACCATTACTTGGGGATACATTTGATAAAACAGATTACAAGGAAATTAGAAAGATAGTAACATTATGCAGAATGAAAATGGATCTAGGAACATTACACAGAATTTAAATGAATGGTGCGATTTTCAAGTGATCATAAAACCACTTAAAGTTAGCAGTACAATTATTAACATTTAATAGAAGAAAAGAGACAAAGATTATTGATTTTGCTGCCTTTTTGAAGTTTACAGAGAATGCAAATAAGAAATAAACGATAATGTGCTGATTAAACAGCTATTGTAACCAAAAGGACATTTTGTGAAAGAGTTACATGCTGATTTGCTTAGGTAAAGTGCACTGGTGATTTGAATTTAGTAGTATGGACTAACTCGGTTACAAGCATTGCTCAAGTTTGTGAGTATACATGTATATGTACGTGCATGTGCTTTATTCAGTATGGGGACACTCTTGTCTTTTCGCTGATTTAGCTCTGATACAGATTTTGTGTTTTTCACACCAAGCCTACTTTTGTGAATGAATGTTTGAATTCTCAGAAAGCCAGCTTATCATCTACGTTGCGGCGATTAGGTGAGGAAAAATATATCGGCCTCGCTGGCTACGACGAGGAATAGAAGATGGCATGACTGGTAGCGCCGCAGCACTAGCACCAGGGACAGGCGAATCAACAGGGGATGCTCCACGGGATGCCCTTTTTCTACGCAGTCATATCAGCATGTGCGACTCCTGTCATGTTTCATCATTCTGAAAACTCTGTCACAAGGTCAGTGCAGACAAAGAAAACACTCAGAATTCTTCCATTTACCGGAAACAGTTAGATCACAGCTTACTGAAATTAAGCACTTTTTGCCAAGCATTATGTTTTGCTTTGGTGTGAGAAATGTAAGTTATGAAAAAAGAGAAATATTCACTGTTGCCTGTGGGAAAAAAAAGCTCATTTTGAATAAGAATAAATGAGCACACACACATTGAAGGCACAGATTACACAGATTAAGCCAGAGTACAGAATAATCATAGGCATGTGTGCCATCTTTTCAGGTATATGTAGCTTGACTATCTTTTTTTTTTTGAAGAGTTAAGTGGAGGTTTGTTTACCTTTGTTATTGGAGATACAATGATAAGACTAAGTGAACTTTTAAGTTTCCATGTGTGTGTGTTTTTCTTCTTAGAGGAAGAGAATTGGCTTGATGAGGTGACAGCCCAGATATGGATCCTCACAGTTGGCTGGACTATAAACAATATAAATTGAATTGATATTGGAAGGAATAGTTTTATTTTTCTGGGATGGAAGGAAGAAAAGGTTTGTTGATGCTTGTTTAGCTGTAAGTAAATTCACTGCCAGCCAGCTGTGTTGAAGTTTGTTGTACTAAAGCTATTTTTTTTTTCCAAGCCAAGAGTTTTTCTTTCTGATCAAGAGGATGATAAAAGTGATGCTTTGGAGTTCCATTCCAGTGTGAGACTGCATTACAGGGTCGTTGTCTGTGCTTGCTAATATATCCCAGCATCAACCAGGCCCAAGAAATACAGACACCTGCAGTGTTGGTCAGGAAACTGAGCAATGGTCTCAAAAAAACACATCCATGAAGTGAAGGAAGCTTGACTGTGCAGGTGCAGGCTTCCCAAGTGAGTCCATAACAAAGTTGGCTCTGGGTAAGGGCAGAAAGTCCCACCGAAAAAAAAAAAAGAAAAAAAGGCTCTGATAACGATAAAACCCACAACTTTTCAGGCAGGAATCTGCAATGCTAATACTGCGCCATGGCAGCTGGCTGTCAAAGCCTTTCTTTGTCTATCTTGTTATATGGAAAGCTGGTGATGTTGAACCAATTGACCATTTTCATTGACGTTAATGTTACTGGAATGCACTTGCAGAGGAAGTGAAATAATGGTGTGTGCAGCGGACATCCTGGCTCATGCCTTCGATGTGCTGAAAGTGGAGCTGAAGTCTGAAGTGTCCAAAGAGCTGTTCTCTACTACCAGGCTACCCCAGTCATCACTCATTTCCTCAAACCCACCAACAAGGTGAGGATTACGCTGTATTAGAAGACATTCAGAGGCTGTCTAACTTTTATTATCGGTTATTGTCTACAAACAGTGAGGAATGAAAGTGGAAATCTGATCTCTGACCAGAATCAGAGTTTCAGATCGTTATTTTTTTTACAAGTCTCCATGGGACAGATGTCGTCTGGCAGCTAAAAATGAGGGGACAGAAAACAAAGGCATGATACAAACTTTAGGTTCATGATTTGTAACTTTCATGTAGTTTTAACCAGTCATTAGCAGTACACCATGAATTTGTTCAAGCAAAAAGCAAAGGCTTAATATCTTGGGCTTTCATGCAGTTAAACCAGTTATTGGGAGTAAGCACCATGAATTTGTTCTAATTATACTTTTCGCCTGGAGAACACTGTCATTCTGAAGGAAGATTTCTTAATGTAATATTTGCACACATTTATGTTTGATTTGCTATGTTTTGAAAAAGCTGTTTATGTATCTTTTATATTTATCTCACTATCTGTCTATGTATGTATGTATCTATCAATCAATCAATCAACCTATCTGTAGATTTCTCTGTCTGTCTATGCATTTATAAAGAAATTGAAAGAAAAAAAATCCTTGTTCACGCAGGTTTGTGACACGTCTAAATCTTCGCTTCACTTTTCCTGTCTTTTTCTTCCTGACGATTGCACGTTACAATATGTACAGGACTCAGTGTGTGTACCTATCCAACATTTACAGTGAAGTAAAGGGACCCTACTCTCTTCCGCTAATTCTGACTACAGCTCTTGTTGTTTGTTTCGATTCCAAAATTGAAAACTAATAATGTCTCAGAATGAATTGTGGTTGCGTGGACAGGCATGATTTTTCAACATCTGTTATTTCACAAGATTAAATGGTAGAAAGAAGACCAAACTCCATCTTGGCTGTTTTGCAACAGTACATGCTACAGCCTGGTACATGAGCTTGGTATTTGATGTGCGATTTGATAAATTTCATGTGAAAATGTCATGGGCATGCCCATCATTTGAAGCTTCGAGAATAGAACTCCATACCATCATCTTCATTGTCACCAATCAAGATTAAAAAAAAAAAAGTCTTTGATTCTGTGGCCCTTCATTTTCTGCTCTTCTTTTGTTCTCAGTTTTCACTTCATCTCCACGTCTGTTCCCTTGATGGGTCCATGTGAGATAATTGATAATGGCAAATTTCTGCGCATTAGCATTGGATGAACATGGTGATGCCCATTAGAGAGGGACTCTCACTCATATTAGCTCCACAGCTTAGCTGTTATTTTCATCTGTTGGGGTTGAGCAGGATTCTAGCAATTATTTTCATCTGTTGGGGTTCAGCAGGATACTAGCAATCAAAAGGTGGTGATCTGCATACATTAGATCAGAACAGACACCAGTGAACACCACCAAAGTGACTGGGGTGCAGGGTATTGCCTCCTCTAATGCATTGCCTCATATTACAACACATATTGCACCTCAGGGATTATTGGTGTTGGGGCTGCAACAGGACAAACTGGAGTTTGGCTTTAAATTAGGAACCCGAATGAACGGTGTAGGAGCGATACCATCGAAGTGGTGTGGAAAGTGAGAGCAAAATAGGAAAGAAAAAGAAAAAGTAATCACACATGTGTGGGCTTTTATTACAAAGTTTGACCAAGTAAACATATGGTTGAAAAAGGAAAAGACCATGCTGATGTAAGATTTCTTAAATGTAGGATTACAGCACATTCAGATGTCAGTGCTTCTGTTTTGATGATACATTGTTCTTGTCTCAGTTGTTCTTTCAAACAGGAAATTTGTAACAAAGAGAGGGATATCTCTGAAAGACTTGATGTGTCCTGTTTGACCTTTTACAGGCTTTCATTGGAACAGCAGTGGACATTCTCCTGCAGATGTCAACTGACTCTCCTTTCCAGACTGCCTTTCTGGACAGCTGCAGCAATGAGGCCTTTTTTTCCGCACTGCTGCCATGGTGATCCGCACCCCGCTGTCAGAACCCAAAATTATGGAGAGACTCAGCATCATTCTGCAGAAGTTATCCAAGATCAGGTGGGTCAGTTGAAACTCAAAACCCTGCTGCCCTTTCAAAATGTTTAGTGAAAGATTCATTTACTTGTTCATTTTGCAGTCTTGTGTGTGAGAGAGAGAGAGAGAGAGAGAGAGAGAGAGAGAGAGAGAGAGAGAGTGTGTGTGTGTGTGTGTGTGTGTGTGTAAACAGTGATGAAACTGTGTTTATCCTGGTTTCAGATGAATTGGAAGAGCTGTTTTGTAGTTTTTTGTTGTATTTATTTTTATTTTTGCAGCTTGTGCCAGTTATAATAATGAAGATGTTATCATTTAGGTAAATTTAGTAACCAGGAAGTGTGGGTTACAATCGGTGTAGGGATTACAATCAAGAAGATATCCATGAAAGAGATGTCTTAAAATGGACTTCAATCAACACTGATCAGTTTAAAATCACTGATTCATTTTATTTTTGCAAAAAGAAGGAAACTGGAAACAGTGATTCTACCAGATGATAAAAGTTAGCCGTTATTGTATGATGATGATATGCTTTATATCAGTAAAACAACATAAGTATCTGACACTTGGTGGTATTGTTTATCAAGTTTACACCACCTCTTATGAACAAAACATCAGAAAGTTTGTGCATCTTTGTTGCAGGAGTAACAAAAAATTCTTTGAGGTATACACCATTGTCACCATCATTCAGGAACTGCTGAGAGGCTGTGGCAATGACAATGCTTTCCTTGCTCTCAACCTCAAGTCCCATCCTCTTCAATCTCAACTCCACTGTTTGAAAAATGACTTCTTGTTAAAAATGGACTGCCAGAGAAGAGATGAAGTGTGTTGTGATTGGGATCTGGACAAGCTGAAATCAAGACTCATGGGATATACATATCCATAGTTGAAATAATAGGGTAGAATGAGGTTTTGTGACAGATTTATTTATTATTATAGTAACAGTAATCACTCATTTGCATATGAAACAAGTATGGTCAATAATTCTGTACAGATGCTGCAGTTTGACAACAAAGGAAAGGTGAAATTCAGTTTGCCAGTGTTTGAATAAACTCATTGTGTAGGACAAATACTGCTTGCTTGTTTGAGATTCATAATAAGCAAGTAGTGAATAAATATATGAATTTGAATAAACAGTAGCTAGTAGGGACTTTCCTGTTGTCAAAATTTTTTTTAATGTATTTCATAGCAGAGGGCTGTGTATGGCTACTTTTTCATTCTGTCATCAGTGTTCTATCAGAATTTTTTTATGCCATAAACTTTGGTGCCTCAATACTTACCACAATGGAAATGTTTTTAGCTATAAACTTCGATATCCCAATACAGCACCTGAATACTATCATTCAAATCCATGAGCCTTATAATCATTTATTATCAGATCTGTTGTGATGAATGGATCAAGTTTCACGCTGATAAAAGAAGTAAGAAATTTCAGTGCAAAAGTAGGTGGGGATAGAGTTTACTGGGCAACAGACAATGGGTGCATGACGTATCTTCTGCAGTCAGACATGTTATGTATAGAGAATACATCCACAGTTGCACAAGAACTTCAGGTGAATCATCATCTTTATGTGATATTTGATGCTGAGTTAAATGCTTTGAAAGTACAAAAAAGAAAATCCGTCCTATTTTTTGTTGGTCTTTCTCCTGCATGATTTTGTGAATAATCTCTGAAAGAAGACAAAGATATTGAACGGCAGTCAGTTTGATTGCTGTGAAAATCAGGTAAAAAAAAAATGTGTTTGTAATTTTATTTACTTACTGTGAAACAAGTGTTTGTGAATATTGTTATGCAGGTGTTTGTCTGACAGGTGTAATAAAGTTTGTTTTGTTTGCTTGGTTTTTGTTTATGATCTTAAGTGTGCATTTGTGTTTAATAGGTTATTAGGGTGTGTAAGCCATGACTTTTTTCTTTTTAACCTTCGTCATGCATTACTCAAACTTTTGCATGCTGCATGCTGTGTTAAAAACATTTAAAATATTCACCCATGCTTGTAAAAAATGACTTTCCTTTGCCTTTTGAACTGGATGAAAAGTTAAGCTTGACTGTTCGTTTAGCGAACCACCATAGGCGTACCATGGGAATGAAACTTAGCCCAGACTGTTGTACTGATGAAAGTCTCACTCACCCCCGCCTTTCCGTATACTTACTGGGTGAAAATTATCACATTACTGCCCTTTCTCTGTAAACAAATTATGTAAGTTACTGTACTGCTGCATGCACTCAGCATAAAAGCTGCTGTTTTGTTCCTAATCATCGCTGCCCAGTCTGTGTTGGAAGAGCACATATGGCATACAAACTGTAAGGATAGGGTACGGACATATAAGCCTGTGCACATGACGAACAGAAGCATGTGAGTTTTGCTCTACTGTTTTTTTTTTTTTTTCTGTTTCTTTGTGTGTATGTGTGCATGTGTGTGTATGTGTTTGAGGTATGTGTGTGAGTGAGTGAGTTGGTGTGTGTATGTATGAGAAAGAGAGAGCAGGAGAGAGAGCAGTACAAAATGACAAATTTGCAGTAGAAGAAAATGACAAATGAGTTGTAGGTTCTCCACATGAAAGAACACCAAGACCAAATAAGCTCAACACTACCTGAAGATGTTGAGCTGGTCATTGAAGTATGAAAAAATGTCTGAAAAAGAAGAAGAAGAAATTCAGTGATTATATAAAACAAACTGTATATACTATTGATATTTTTGTAGTTTTGTTTATCAAAATCAAGAACAAACAACATATCCTGCCTGTGTACAAGGGGCAGAAAGTGTGAGAGGCCCAGATATACAGCTGTACAGAAGCTGTACAGAACACCTTGATTGACAATAGAAGCCATAAAAGAGAGATGTATCATCTGGCATCTGTGAAAATATGGGTCTTTTTTCAGCTAATGAAGCACAGGGATCCTTTGAAGAAGTACGAATTGTGATATCTCTTTGAAAATGTAGGTCCCATTTGATTCACAAAACACAAAGTAGGATAAAACAGCTCTTTTTGGACTCACAAACCATAGTGTTGATGATTATTACTGACATAATAAAAGTATGAGATTTTGACCACCTGTTATTACTGTATGGCTCTTCTTTGAGCCACGAGGTGAGGTGAAGGATACTTTTTGCTGACATTGTTTGTTTCTGAAAATAAAACATATTAAACTCGTTGCATGTTTAGTCCATATTGTTATGGAGGCTGACATGAAGGGACAAGGATTTGGCTCCAATGATGAAACTAATTATATGCCTGAATAGCGAGTCTGGGTCTTCTTCAGCCCACAATCTAAGGCTAGGGTTATGAATCTTGGTCAACCATCACACAGATTTGCCTCTTAAAACTGTTCTTCTTTTCATAATAGGCCAAAAAGACACAGTAAAGCTAGTCCATCTCACTATCTTGACAAATGTTTGAAGCACACCCTCTTGTACAAATCATACACAAAACTATATCAACATGCATAAAGTTTTTTATGCCCCTCAGACATGTGTTTGCCAAACTTTAAAAAACAAAAGCACCAGAATGTTTCAAATGCTCTTAAGGGTTGCTGGTTCGTGTGATTCTCACAGAGCCTTCTCGAGAATCTATACTAGTGTGTGTACAGAGTAGATGTATTTCATAAAAATAATTGGAAAAAAAAAATATTGGGTGTTGATGCTGCCAAAACATGCACCTTAACAAACAAGGAAAAACAAGGAGCATCAGAACACAAATGTTCCAGAAAACATGCACGATCCACAAGAACAAAACAATAAACAACACTTGAAATCTTGAGAACTAATTCTTACATGGAAGGGCGGGAAGTGGGTGACCAGCTGACCATGGTTAGGGCAATAGAAATAGTTGTCACACACGGGACAACGAAGTAGTGGCTGGTGGACACGATGCAGAGGTGATAAAGAAAAGATGCTTCAAGAGCAGCAGCGAAAGAGACAAAACACCGCTCCTGCGTGATGAGAGCAAGAGACCACAAGAACATACACACACACACACAGAGGATATAAGACGTACGTAATTGTAACAACTGTAGACATGGTGGTAAAGCATCCCTGTTTTTTTTTTTTGGCCAACGGTATAGGCAGTGCAACAAACTCAACCATTTCTCCAAGGTCTGCTGATCAAGAAGGAACTTTAGCTGAGGAAGAGGATAAAGAGAACTCTTTAACCTTGGGCATCATCACTGATGGCAGGACCATTTCAACACCACCTACAGCCAGCCAACACCAACAAGGGAACAGGCGACATTCTGTGCTTCTAAACAGACATGTATGCAGGCCAATGTGTCAGAATAGTCAACATGATGGCTGAGGAAGTTTAATAGATGAAGATGAATGTGATCCCATATCAGATCCGAAAAAATATGTTCATGCCACCACCACTCAAGCCTGGGAAGGCCAGCCCGTGTTGACATCAGAAGCATCATGAATCTTGAATGCGCCTATATTCTCCACAGCCGAGACGTTGAGTCACTCCCAGCTCTCACTCAGGCTCCAGATGTCATTACAGGGTGTAGGTCATCAAGATAATATTGATCACCAGAAACCCAGAGATGACCAAGGAAGGAGCAGCACTCCGTGAATACAGCCACCCATTCAATGATGACCTGAGCAACCTGGAGAGAGAAAATAAACATCCACTCCAAAGGGAGAGTGTGTTGGTGATCCATTCGTGCTGAAGAAACATCTGAAGATTGAGCTGAACACCATGCAAGCAAAGGGAGTCATTATGAAGTTCATGTGACCCACAGAGTAAGTCAGCTTGCACGTTCTCGTCGAGAAATCCAAAGGGAGGCTGCACATTTGCCTGGATGTCACGCAGTCAAACAGCCTCCACTATGTCATGTGAATACTGGATGATACACTGGTCTGGATCTTGGGCACCAGTTACTTTAATCAAGTATTTGTCAAGTATGACTACTGACAGAGATGATGCTCTCCGCTGAAGAACTCTATATGACCAAGGGAGGGGGGAGGGGGAAAATGAAGGTGGTTGCAAATGTATGCATGGGGTGTGAATGTGCCTGTGCTGCGTAATGGAATGTGGTATAGTAGTAGTAGCAGCAGTAGTAACAGACGTAGTGGTAGTAATAGTGGTGGCAGTAGTAGTAGTAGCAGTGGTGGTGGAATATATATATATATGTGTATATAATTGTGTTGCTAACCAACAATAACTTTAAAAAAGTGCTCAACCGGGTTGGGAGCGGCATCTGTTAAAACTTTGATTAAAATGTAAAAGCTAAAACCTACAGCGCTGTTTCTTGCTGGTGCAGTCGTCAGGGTATATATGTGTATATATATATATATATATGTGTGTGTGTAGTTCCGTAACTTCATTCAAGCTTCTTTTTTCTTCGCTCATTTGGTTTTGTGCTGGTCTACATGACAGGGGAGGTAATCGACAGTATATGTGAGTGGACAATGAACACATGCGAGTTCGTGTACAGGCACGAACAACAGACACATGTGGATACACACATGCACATGTCAGCAGACACATGTGCACGTGGGCACTTACACACACACACACATACACACACACACACACGCACAAAGCATGGTCACATTATGTTGTCACTTCTCAGTCAGCCAATTCAATTTGTATGTGAGATACAGGAAAACAATGAACAACTTCTGTCACCTCATTTTCATTATTTTTGGTACAAACTTAACTTCATTGGTTTTGTCTGAAAATATATCATTCAACTGTATAATGGTGTTTGAACACACACACACACACACACACACACAGCAATTCCAATCTAATTTTTCGGTCATGTCAACCTTTATTGAGGATTCATGAGGATTTCATAATGAGGGAGATGTAATGAATAAATCATGCCAGTTACGATATTGATGCTATGCCCCGATTGATGACGAGGCTATGCTGAGGACATTTCACATGTATGATTGATGGGTTTGGATTGTGCTTGGGCCTGGGCAGAGGCGGGTCTATTCAAAACAAAACTGAAAAGTACATAAAATGAAGATATCCGAGAGAGTAACCACACTTTGTATATGTCAACCATTCTTTCATAACCATTCTCCTCGTCTTCCTTACATTCATTAGATCAGATTTAAACCAGTGATATTCTAGGTCATTTCCCAGATTTCTACCTGCAGCCCATCACACTTTGTAAAACAAGTGAATACTCATTGGTTATTATTGGTACCCTTTAACTTTCAATCTTTGAACATTCTGGATGCTGCAAAATACTACTAGAACTGCATATATAACAACACCAAAGGAAAATAAGTTCCCTTTACCAGCATGTACACAGGCCAGATATTCGACACCTTTGGATATTATGCACCTAATATTAGATTCCAATCAGATTGGTGACAGGTGCAGATGCAGGAGATTAAAGAAGGTTTACAATCTACATTATACCATTACCGTTCGACTGAAACTCCCTTCACACAGATTAAACACTATAGCTCCAGGCAAATCATTTCTGTTTCTGTAAGGTTCATATGACTTTATCAGCATCGGCGTATTTTAGACTGCTAGGCGTATATGTGAGAAACTGATCGCACGACTGACAAAAAGGCTCACATACTAAGTTCTACCATTACTGTTTAAGTCAAACCCCCTTCACACAGATTGACACTGTTACTCCTGGCAAATCATTTCTATATGGTTTATGTGACTTGATCAGCATTAACATATTGTAGACTGACAGATGTATGTGGGAGAAACTATACTGTGCACAAAAAGAAAACGAATATTTTTTTTGCTGAAAATATTAGGGAAAAATTTGACAGAGAAACATGCCCCGTATAGCAGGGAACTCTGTCCAGTGTGAATTGTCAGACATAATGAACAGACATAACAGTAGACTGATGTCTTATTTCTTCTGTGGTTGTATATTTTGAATGCTAAATGACGCATGAAATTACTGAAATAAAAATAAGCGTTTCTTTTTGTGCACAGTATAAATCACAAAGCTTCTTCCATTACTGTTCAACATACTGTCTCTGTCTCTTCACACTGAAAAATGATAGCTTACTGCAAAGGTGGGGTCATGGAGAATGCTGCCAAATGAATGGGGTGATGGGGAATTTTTTGTCCCGAGTTAGTCATATGGTGTGAATGTACGCATTAAACAGTTTTATGAAATCATGAATTCTGAATGCCAACCTCTTGGAACATTGTTTAGCCTCTGACGCAAACAGTTTTATTCATGAATTTTATACTCTTGGATCATTGTTCAGTCATAGGTTCACACGCTTTTGCTCATAATCTCTGAAGGTAGATCTTCTTGGAACATTGTTTAGTCTTTGGTGCATAGACTTTTATTCATCAACTCGGAATGATGATCGCTTGGAATATTGTTCAGTCTGTGGTGCACACCCTTTCATTCATAAACTCTGAACGATGATATTCTTGGAACATAGTTCAGTCAGTGATGCACGTATGTTAATTCAAGAACTGTGAATGTTAACCTTAGAGCTTGTTCAATCTTTAATATACACAATTTTATTATCTTGCATTTCTTACACAAACTCTGCCAGGAGACCCAATTTGGGAATCATGCCGGTCCCAAGCCCGGATAAAGGAGGAGGGTTGGGTGTGGGGCCAGCTACCCTACTCCGTAAAACAAATCACAGCTACAGAAACGCCAACCAAAGAACAAATCGACACCTCAGCCCTGGGAAGGGATGGGTCTTCGACAAGAAGATGTATGATGCCATGTGGTGAAAGCCTAGAATCTCGGGAAGCCACAAGGCCGACCATCTTATTTCTTTCAAACCAGGGCAGCCAACATCGGAACATGGAACGTCAGACTATGTATGAGACAGGAAAGACATTCCAAGTAGTGTCAGAGATGAAGAACTACAAACTAACCCTGCTTGGGAATTAGTGAAGCCTGCTGGACACAGTCCGGGCAGAAACGATTGACCTCGGGAGAGATGCTGCTGTACTCAGGACATGAAGAGGACAATCCCCCCATACTCAAGGAGTCGCATTGATGTTGTCTAAAACAGCTCAGAGAGCGCTTATTGGGTGGGAAGCTCATGGCCCAAGATTCATGATGGCATCCTTCAGAACCAAAGAAGAAGATCAACATAAATGTAATACAGTGCTATGCTCCTACAAATGACAGTGAGAGGACACTGACAAGGACCAGTTCTACGATAGACTGCAGTCCATCACAGAAAAGTACCCTGAGAGAGATATCACCATCCTGATGGGGGACTTTAACGCCAAGATCGGAAAGGACAACACTGGGTACGAGACCATCATGGGAAGCCATGGACTGGGGGACATGAATGAGAACGGTGAACAACTGGCAGACCTATGTGCACTCAACACTTTTTGTCATCAGTGGCAGCGTTTTCCCCCCACAAGAACATCCACAAGGCCACCTGGGTTTCACCAGACCACACAACAGAAAACCAGATTGACCACATCTGCATCAATAAGAAATTCAGAAGATCCATGCAGGATGTGAGGGCAAAGAGAGAGCAGACGTGGCTTCAGACCACCACCTCGTTGTGGCCAGGCTCAAACTGAAGTTAAAGAGGAATTGGATGACGGCACATGCAGTACGACACAAGTACAACACAGCTCTCCTGAGAGATACTAACAAGATCCAAGAATATAGAACAACTCTAGGCAACAAGTTTCAAGTACTGCAAGATCTACTGGAAGAGGAAGACGGTACACTGGAGGACAAGTGGAAGGAGATGAAGGAGAGCAGTAACATCAACATGCCAGGAAGTGCTTGGCCACAATAAGCACCAACACAGGAATGGATCTCGGCACACAGCCTATGCAAGATCCAACAGAGGAAAGAGAAGAAAGCGGCAAATCAACAACAGCCGAACAAGAGCAGAAAAGGCCAAAGCACAAGCAGAACACACTGAAGCAAACAAAAGCAAGCAAAGAGAGCATCAGAACAGACAAGAGAAATATGTAGATGACCTAGCAACAGGAGCCAAACAAGCAGCAAAACAGGGAAACATGAAAGGACTGTACGACACCACCAAGCAGTTGGCAGAAAGTACAGGAGGCCAGAACGACCAATAAAAGACAGAGAGGGAAGGCAACTCACAGGAGAAGAGCAGCAGAAGAACAGATGGGTTGAGCACTTCGAAAAGCTTTTGAACAGACCCATCGCCAGAGAACCCTCCAGACATCGAAGAGGCTGACTCAGACTATTGAGACTGCGGGGCACCAACCAAAGAAGAAATTGGGAAGGCCATCAAACAGTTGAAGAACAGAAAGGCGGCAGGACCTGACAACATCCCCGCAGAGGCGCTGAAGACAGACATAGAGACCACAGTAGAGATGCTTTGGCCTCTCTTCAAGAAGATCTGGGAAGAGGAGCAAGTGCCAGCAGACTGGAAGGAGGGATACCTTATCAAGATTCCCAAGAAAGGCGACCTTAGCAACTGCACAAACTACAGAGGAATCACACTGCTGTCAGTGCCAGGAAAGGTTTTCAACAGAGTCATTTTGAACAGGTTAAAGGATCCCGTTGATGCTCAACTCCGCGACCAGCAGGCTGGCTTTCGCAAGGATCGATCCTGCACAGACCAGATCGCAACGCTTCGCATCATTGTTGAGCAATCGAACGAGTGGAACTCATCCCTGTATGTCAACTTTATTGACTACGAGAAAGCCTTTGACAGCATAGACCGAGACACCCTGTGGAAAGCTTCTCCAACATTATAGTGTGCCGGCCAAGATCACCACCATCATCAGAAACTCGTACGAGGCTCTGACCTGTAGAGTCATCCTGGAGGGCAGCTCACGAAGGCATTCGAAGTGAGGACTGGAGTCAGACAAGGTTGCCTGCTTTCACTGTTCTATTTCTACTGGCAGTCGACTGGATCATGAAGACCTCAACAGCTCAGAGAAGACATGGGATCCAGTGGACACCCTGGACGCAGCTTGACGATTTGGACTTCGCCGACGACCTGGCACTACTTTCGCACACTCAACATCAGATGCAAGAGAAGACAAGCAACGTAGCAGCCACATCAGTACAAGTAGGGCTCAACATCCATAAAGGCAAGAGCAAGATTCTCAAGGCCAATACTGTCAGCACCACTCGATCATGCTGGACAGCGAGATGCTAGAGGAAGTAAAAGCCTTTACCTACCTGGGCAGTGTCATCGACAAACAGGGGGGCACAGACGCCGATGTCAGAGCAAGGATCGGAAAGGCCAGGGCAGCGTTCGTACAGCTACGGAACATCTGGAGCTCCAAGGAAGTCAGTCAACACTAAAGTCAGGCTCTTCAGACATACGACATCGAGGACACCGGGCTGCTCATCAAACAGGATGGCGAACGAGGAAGAAGAAGAAAAAAAGAGATTGGACATACCCTGCGGAAGCCTGCAAGCAACACCACCAGACAAGCCCTAACATGGAACCCAAGGGAAAAACGAAAAGAGGTCGGCCAAGGAACACCTGGCGCAGGGACCTGGAAGCAGACATCAGGAACATGGGGGTGACTTGGAACCAGCTGGAGAAAAGAGCCCAGGACAGAGATGCCTGAGGTCCTTGGTTGGCGGCCTGTACCCCAGGAGGGATAATAGGCGATGATGACGATGATTTCTTACACAGTTGCATATACACCATGTGCACTGATTTGTGTTGTTTACAGGTGCATATGCGCATATAATAATGTGTGAATCGTACGTGTGTGTATACGCGCGCATGTGAGTGTATGCGCGCGCGCGCGCATGCATGTGTATGCATGCGTGTGTGTGCAAGAGCGTGCAAATGTGTCTGTGTGCATTCATGTGTGTGCGGATGTGTATAAATGTGTCATTTGTGTGAGCATACATCCCCAGTGTGTGTACGTGTGTGTGTGTGTGTGTGTGTGTGTGTGTGTGTGTGTGTGTGTGTGTGTGTGCGCGCGCGCGCGCGCGCACACACATGAACATGCGCACGCCCGTGCATACTTGCAAATGTGAGGGGAGAGGGGGTTGTTTTAAACTGTTTGACCTATATATCTCATTCCTGTACAGTTTGTGTGCGAGTGCCATTTATGGGAGAGAGGTAATGTTTTAGCTACTCGATCTATTTATCTCATCTTTTTCAAAACTCTCTTTCACACACATGTACGTGCTCACACGCATATCTTAGTCGCACAGTACAAACTACACACACATCCAGAGATTAATTTTCATACTCATGTATATGCACACACATCTGACTGGCACGTGCATGCATGCGCGCGCGTTTCACACACACACACACACACACACACACACACACACACACACACACACACACACACACACACACAAGGCAAACTTCTCGAGTCTGACTCGTCCATTTACATACATGGTCTCTCACGTAATGCAAATTTCACAGGGTCGACTAGCACACATATACGTGCGGACGCTACACCAACACCCACACAACACACACACACACACACACAAACTGTGTGTGAAAACACACACACCCACACAACACACACGCACATACACAACACACACACACCCACACCAACACACATTTATACATTAGACAGCCACAATTATTTTGCTGATTATACTGTCGCTCTAAGGCTTTGCATCATTGTGTAGAAAGCCACACAAGAATGAGATAGACTTGGATTTAGAATTTGTTGGCCATATGGTCGATATGTGGGATTAGTACCTATCATCCCATTGAGAGAGGCCACATCATCTTGCTGATTCCAAGAATGGCGAAAGGAGGCAGGCAAAGGGCAGTGACAGATTGCTTAAAATGCCCAAGCCTATGCGATGTGGACATCATCATTCAATAGGCCAGCCACATCCATTTTGCTATGTTGGGGAGTCTGTGCGCGTTATGTTTTGCTGCGTCTATAGGAAGCGAGAACAAGAAGGAAAAGGACCCAAGGCGATGAATGAAGTATTAAAAGATGTAAGCTATTTTATGTGGATATCGTCAGCAGCAGAATACCTTTCACATTTTCGCGCCCCCAAAAAGACTAGACCTGTACTAAACTAATGGAGTAAATCACCATGGCCTGCCTTGTATAGTGAATCGTGTGACAAGAAATAAGCTATATGAATCAAACAACCATCACATAGTTTCTGTAAAGGTACAATAGTCACCCAGCTTCTTCTGGTAGGAGGCCTAATGGAGGAACTGACAAAATTGATTTAGCGGACAGTTGGGATAACATTGATTTTATCTTCACAACTCTGCGGGGGGGGGGGGATAGCTTTTGGGTCTGTACTTCTCACAAACTCTGGACGTTGAAACTGCATATAGTGTGACAGGTAAGAAACATGCATGGATGAGTGCCTCCCCCCCCCCCCCCCCCCCCCCCCCCCCCTTTTTTTTTTTTTTCTTTCCTCTTCTTTTTAACAAAGTGACAGCATTGAGTGAAAACACCCGGCTCCAATCCCTAGATACGCGCAAGTGTCCCAAGTAACCATTTCTCATGAAAGCATACATGGACCATAGTACCTTTTTTTTTTTCAATCTCATGCTACAAACGATTCTCGCGATTGGGCCCGATGTGAAATTTGGCTCAAATGAATGACAGGGGGGGGGAAGAAGGAGGGAGACTGACAATTGCACCCCATCAATCATAGCAACATTTCAAAAAGAGATACAGAGTCTAGAAGGGGGCAGGAAAAGGGACAGAAGGCAAGAAAAGAGAAAAAGGGAGAGAAAAGGGGAGGGGTGGGGGGGGGGGGGGGGAGAGGAGAAGGAGGAAAAAAAGACAGGGGGGGGGGGGGGTGAGAAAAGAAAGCCAAAAAGAAAAGCTGACCTTTTTTGAGTCGGTAAATCACGAAACTATTACGTTGCAACTTGCCCATAAGTCGTGCATCAGGGTAATAAAAAAAATATGCGGATGGATGCATCGGCCATGAAATCATACCATGACCAATAAAATACCTTGTAAAAAAAAAAATTTAACACATTAGTAATTCGCGATGAGCCCAGGTGAAAATTTTTGGCTCATGATGACGCAAAATATGCAATTGCACAAGCTAAATCATAGAAAAACATTTAAGAAAATACAAAGAGAGATACAGAGGTTAATGTAGGGGACAGATAGCGAGGGCGCAACAGCGTGCTCTGCTAACTTTAGTCTGGGCTTGTCGTTTCGTTAGGACACTTCGCTGGAGTCAGCTGTGTCCGCTGCTATAAGCACGCAGCGCTATTCCAATCTTGTACTGATGGTGCTTTGGGAGGAAAGGAAGCATGACCAATATCAGGCCTGTATCATGATACGATAGTGGACTTGTGAACTGGGTGGAGTTGTATCATCATTTTTCTTCGTTCTGAGATGATAAGCACTTGCAATATCAAGTTGATCATTTTCTTTGTGTCAACTAGGGGAGGGAAGGGGAGGGGGGAGGGTGTGGTGTTGGGGACTCGGTTGGGGAGGGGGCTACTTTTCAGGTGCAGGAGTATGGTGTGGGTGTGTGTGTGTTGTGTGTGTATGGTGTTAGAGAGAGAGAGAGATGAGAGGAGATCAGAGAGAGAGACGACGAGAGAGAGACGAAGAGAGGAGTAGGAGAGAGAGAGGAGAAGTAGAGAGAGACGAGCTGACGAGAGGGAGAGAGAGAGAGAGGAGAGGAGAGAGAGCTGGTAGATGAGAGAGAGAGAGCTGAGGGTAAGCACCCTGCCTTCTGACCAGCTTGTCAGAAGGTGGTTAGGTGAGTAAATGGCCAGACAAGGATGGATACAGGGAGGGGGCTCACTGGGGGGAGACTGATTCACAGGGAAGGGGAAACGTCCTGGTCGTAAGGAGACGGCTGTCTGAGCTGCGAAGAGCAGGAGGCCTAGCTGGCTGGTGAATAGGGTTTTTGTCCTGGAGCAGTCCTGAAGTTGTGATGACAGTTCGGGGTAGAATGTAATGAAGAGTGCTAAAACAAAGCCTAATGAGCGCTGTTAGTGCAGACACTGGACTGGCCGCGGTAGCCGGCTAGGCTCTCTAGTCCCCATTCCCCTTTCTTTACAGTTTCTCTTTCTGTGTAGCATTATTAATCTCTTCACCCGTAGCTAGCCAAACCACACTACAATTTGCTGCTGTGAATTACCTGCGGCCTGCTCCGCTGAAAAGATTTTTGTTTTCTATAATGTTTTCCAACACAATTGATTGATTGTATACGGGTAATTGGACTGGATGCAGTTAATAGTATAATCAATATCAGGTTCCGGAACTGAGTAGAACCTGTTTGTACAGCCTTTTCTCCTGAATGCGAAACACTGTTCACAATTTTTGCGATTCCGATTTTTCTTCAACTACACTTGCACGTGAGCAGTTAGCGGATGGGTAGGGTGGAAGAGTGTGGGTGCAAGATCACTACTCCAGTCTCGCCAGCAAATTTGTTGTCTGCCATGTGCGAATCAAGTCTGTGTTTGAAGGCCTGTAGTGATGGAGAGTCAAACAAACTGAGGTGATGGCACAGGGCGTTCCACCTATCCACAACTCTGAATGTGAAAAAGTCTGTCGTAGGCTCAGACTGCATCTTTGCTTGATATAGTTTGAATTGGTGGCCCTCTGGTAACGCCAGATGTGTCCAACTGAAGTAGGTCCCTGGTTGACTGAATAAAAAACCATATGTGTGTATTTTTATACACCTCAATAAGATCTCCTCTGATCCGTCTGTATTCCATACTAGGAAAGTTAAGCTTTTTTCAGTCTTTTGCTCATATGTGAGTTCTTTCAGACAAGGCACATTTTTGGACGACACGTCTTAGCACACTTTCTATCAAGTTTTTTTATCGCCCCGCCCCGCGGTCCGGGCGACCATGCCCTATGTTGCCAAATTCTAAGGTGGTGTGACGCACTAGTGCGACAAAAAGCATCGTGAAGCTGTCCTTGTCGACTACATACTGTATGATCTCCCGAATGAGACCCTACAAGTTCGACTTTGCCTTGTTAACTTGATCTTGTAACGTGACCAGAAAACTTGAGT
>JADBJO010005631.1:140000-156298 GCA_016801955.1 Conus betulinus | reverse complement strand
GAAAAAATGGAAAAATGACCACAAACTCTTCATTTTCTTTAACTAAAAAGTTTTGAGAAAATCAGGATTTCATTTGCCTCCAAATTTGGGTTTTGTTTGGGTTTTTTTTAAATGACAGGCAGAAGCAGATGGGGTGCAAATGACAAAAGAACATAAGAATCTGAGCAAAAGTATTTGAAACAGTGGTTACCATGCTTGTACGCACACAAGGACACTGGATTTTGGACTGAATTTAATTCATCTCTCTCCCATGATAAAGAATGTATAGCAGTGTCCCTTGGACTCTTCCCAAGCCTGCAACATTGGTGGCTGAACCATGCTGACGCTTTGCTGCAACAATGGCACTGAAAAACTGATGAATGTAACAATATTAGAGCTGTACTATGTTGAAGCTTTGCTGCAACAATGGTGCTGAAAAGTGGATCAACGTAATCCCAGTTTGAAAACTAGTCTTAATTTTGTTCAGAGACGTCTCTGAATGCTTTTGTAACAAACATTTGACAAATCATGTAAAAACGTCCATCAACAGACAAAACTAATCATGAATGTTGATCTACAATTTATCCTCAAAATCATTTTGGGTCAAATGTTCTGAAACGCACCCAACATAGAATTTCAGCAGACGACATTTCAAGCAGTATTTGGAAGCATGCTATTCCCGCAGTGGACATCAACTCTGTTGCCCTTTGCTCTGCCGCATCACAATAATTACAAATTTCAAGGCTTAAGAGGTCATCACACTTCCCTGCAACAGCAAATAAACAGCGTTTCCTTCAAACAATCACCTACTCTCACCGACACAAGAGGTAGACGTTTAAACTTAGGTTGCGGTGAGAAACAAGTGGTCAAATTCACTTGCAGGGAGGATATAAAAGAAAAGAAAGAAAGAAAATATTAAGCTTGGTTTTTATGGATGAACACATTTGACCAAATCACTGGAAACAATGCCAACAAAACAAATTGAAAGGCACCCAAAAAGGCTTTAAAGAAAAAAGGGGTCCAATGCGACAACATCTGATTCAAATCCAAAGAGTTCAGTAATTCACTGCGGAAGAACATACAGTTTTTCAGCCACACCTTTCCCCCATGTCCTGATCAGCAGCTTTTTCTTGCCATCAAACAACAGCCACACACTGAAATTCTACAACACTAAAACACATCTGCTAACCAACTAAAACACATCTGCTAACTGACCCAAAGCCTTTCTATTCATTGCCATTACACTTTGCAGGTTTCACAAACCATTCTGTGCACTGTTGGGATTGCTGAGAAAACTGTATGGGTGAGACTTTCCCTCAGGACCTGAACCTGATGAATACAACTGATAGATCTTAGCCAGTTTATTCCCTGAAATCTGAATAATGCACATTGTCTAATATGATTCTAGAAGTTTTAACTGGTATCTAAAACTATGTATACAATCATACTTTAAGGGACTTTTCAAACAAAACCAACCAACAAATGTGACAAAAACTATTCCTTTACAAGCTGTTACAAATGGAACAGACAGACACAGATGGAACAGACAGACAGACATGAAATACAGATGGAACAGACATGAAACACAGATGGAACAAAACAGACATGAAAAACAGATGGAACAAACAGACATGAAATACAAATTGAACAAACAGACATGAAATACAAATGGAACAGAGAGACAGACATGAAATACAAATGGAACAGAGAGACAGACATGAAATACAAATGGAACAGAGAGACAGACATGAAAGGAAAGGAATCAGCGGAAGCAGAGGAAGGCGTCAAACAGAAAACCAGAGAACAACTGGGGGTGGGAAGAGAGTGACAGAGGGAGAGAGGGAGACATGACCACGTGAACAGGGAAGGAGAGGAAAGGCCAGTGTGGACAATGATCATTATTCTGTGAAAAGGAAGAGGTCCAACTTGACACGGCCAAACAGAGGATCTCAATAACTAATCAAAGAGTTTGGGTTAATACACACAGCAAACACTTCTCTGCATGCAGTTAACAGCAGAGAACCAAAGCAATAACACTTAAAAGAGGCACACACACACAAAAAAGGGATTTTTGCATGCACACACAGACACACACATACACACAAACACACATGCACAAATATATACACACACAATGTGCTGATCAGCACTTCCCTAGTTTTTGAACTGCATCATTGCTGCTTTTATTTCTAATTGATCATTGTTGTCAGAAGGGAGCTTAGCAGGTGGTGTTCTGCACATGCTGGATCAGAACAGGCATTACTGAACACCACTGAAGTGATTGGGAAGTAGTGCAGCGTCTCCTCTGGTGGGTTGCCCTTCACTGACATGACGCAGCCAACTCCCTGTGGACTGAGGCACTGGGGCTGCGACAGGACACTCTCAATGTGGCTGTGTGTGTAGGAACAGGAATGAATGGCATCTGAAGAATGCCACTTATGGGGGCCTCGAAGACGAGACAGACTCAGGACGCCACAAGATAAATCACCCAAAGTCTGGCAATATTCTCTTCATTTCTGCAGAACCAGAGACAAATACCTCAATTGAAACTGGTTCAACTAGCCATATTTGAATGATTATGCTTCCATGTCCACTCTCCAGGACCACATGGCCTTACTCTTCTCACTTGAATTTTACTTAAAGTAAACACTAGTCTGGAAACTCTAACTACATTTGCTATCTTGGCAGCAGATCACATGATTGGCTCCCTATGCACTGTTGAACCTTCATTGTGCAAGAACATTTTGAACAGCCACAAATAGTCACAATCTACTCACTACCTGTTCAATGGATGGTTTTCTTTTCAGACAATGGTTTGGATTAGCGTAATTCTGGTTGTGCACTGACTACAAAAACTCCAGGCATACACTCAAACATTGTGCGTATAAACATTCTTTAAATCTCAGTCAGGTCATGCATCTAGTGACAAAGCAGCACATCAGAGATCTACATCTGTGCATGACGATCATCATTGATGTGTCATAATCCATGACAATCAACACGGATGTGTCATAATCCATGACAATCATCACTGATGTGTCATAATCCATGACAATCAACATGGATGTGTCATAATCCATGACAATCATCACTGATGTGTCATAATCCATGACAATCATCACTGATGTGTCATAATCCATGACAATCATCACGGATGTGTCATAATCCATGACAATCATCACTGATGTGTCATAATCCATGACAATCAACACGGATGTGTCATAATCCATGACAATCATCACGGATGTGTCATAATCCATGACAATCATCACTGATGTGTCATAATCCATGACAATCAACACGGATGTGTCATAATCCATGACAATCATCACTGATGTGTCATAATCGATGACAATCATCACTGATGTGTCATAATCCATGACATTATCATTAATGTGTCATAATCCATGTGCATTAAAATCTGACGCTAGGCATGAAGGAACGATACATGGCCAACTACTCTCACACCTATTGCACACTAACTGAACTAATGAAGAAGACACAATGCACAACCGTCAAGAGTAATGCCAGACTGGCAACAGGTGTGAACCAGCAAAACTGCTGGTATTCAATCATCACAGCATCAAGGTAACACAGGACAGGCTGATCAGGTGAGAGAACACGGACCTAACAGGGTATGCTTGAGCATTCCTTACCCACCAGAACCTGAGCAAAGACACTGACGGGTTGCAGAGTATGTTAATATTCAAACACTACACTATTCTCACACACCCACATTTCCATGATCAGACTTTTCCTCTATCAGGACATGCATCTTGTCTTTAGACTCGGACACAAAACATAATCTACACCTTTTATCATTATGTATATAGAGCTACTGGCATTTATTTTTCCTGACCACATTAATAAAAGGTTGGCTTATAAACCATATATCATACTATAATCTAAAAAAAATATCTGCACCACACCGCAATTTATCATTAAAGATTTGGTCACAGAGCGGAGCGGCAGCCTTATACTTCAAAAATGTATTTTGATGTGGGCACTAAAAACTGGATGTATATTTGAAGCCAAAAATGCTGCATACTTTTTAAGTACCATCATATGAATCCTGATCTTTGAAATCAGAGTATGTAAACATTTTGTACAAGGTACAAGATACAAACAAACTTAATGCTTGTTTCTTTTTTTCTTTCCCTTTTTTTTCTAAACAAAATGCGCATCATTTTAACCAAAGTAGATCAACAGATTAGACTGTACCCTCCAGAGACTCAGTTTTGTTCTAGAATGAACAATCTCCAATTCTGTTTGTTTTCATTGTGTTTCTGCTTTGTTAAGCACCATGAGTACATCTCTCTCTCTCTGTGAACTCTGGGGGGAGTCAGTGGGTCTCCACACTGAAAAGCAGTCCACCAGCTTCCCTAACTGTGTGTGCCATGGCCTGGGTCTCCACACTGAAGAGCAGTTTGCCAACTTCCCTCACTGTGGTGTGCCACGGCTTCCCTCAATGTGGTGTGCCATAGCTTCCCTCAGTGTGGTGTGCCATGGCTTCCCTCGCTGTGGTGTGCCACGGCTTCCCTCACTGTGGTGTGCCATGGCTTCCCTCGCTGTGGTGTGCCATGGCTTCCCTCGCTGTGGTGTGCCATAGCTTCCCTCACTGTGGTGTGCCATAGCTTCCCTCAGTGTGGTGTGCCATGGCTTCCCTCAGTGTGGTGTGCCATGGCTTCCCTCGCTGTGGTGTGCCATAGCTTCCCTCACTGGTGTGCCATAGCTTCCCTCGCTGTGGTGTGCCATAGCTTCCCTCACTGTGGTGTGCCATGGCTTCCCTCGCTGTGGTGTGCCATGGCTTCCCTCAATGTGGTGTGCTATGGCTTCCCTCATGTGGTGTGCTATATAGCTTCCTCAATGTGGTGTGCTATATGGCTTCCTTCAATGTGGTGTGCTATATGGCTTCCCTCACTGTGGTGTGCCATGGCTTCCCTCACTGTGGGTGTGCCATGGCTTCCCTCGCTGTGGTGTGCCATGGCTTCCCTCACTGTGGTGTGCTGTGGTGTTCCCTCGCTGTGTGGTGTGCCACGGCTTCCCTCGCTGTGGTGTGCCATGGCTTCCCTCGCTGTGGTGTGCCACGGCTTCCCTCACTGTGGTGTGCTATGGCTTCCCTCGCTGTGGTGTGCCATGGCTTCCCTCACTGTGGTGTGCCATGGCTTCCCTCAATGTGGTGTGCCATGGCTTCCCTCACTGTGGTGTGCTATATGGCTTCCCTCACTGTGGTGTGCTATGGCTTCCCTCACTGTGGTGTGCTATGGCTTCCCTCACTGTGGTGTGCTATATGGCTTCTCTCACTGTGGTGTGCTATATGGCTTCCTTCAATGTGGTGTGCCATGGCTTCCCTCACTGTGGTGTGCTATATGGCTTCCCTCAATGTGGTGTGCTATATGGCTTCCCTCACTGTGGTGTGCCACGGCTTCCCTCACTGTGGTGTGCCACGGCTTCCCTCACTGTGGTGTGCTATGTGCTATATGGCTTCCCTCACTGTGGTGTGCCATAGCTTCCCACTGTGGTGTGCTATATGGCTTTCCTCACTGTGGTGTGCTATGGCTTCCCTCACTGTGGTGTGCCATGGCTTCCCTCACTGTGGTGTGCTATATGGCTTCCCTCACTGTGGTGTGCTATGGCTTCCCTCAATGTGGTGTGCCATGGCTTCCCTCAATGTCATGTGGTGTGCCATGGCTTCCCTCAATGTGGTGTGCCATGGCCTGGGTTTCCACACTGAGGAGCAGTTCACCAGCTTCCCTCAGCCCCGACCGTGGTGTGCCAGGGCCTGAGTCTCTGCAAATGGTTTCCTGGCTCACTCCACAATGTTGGTGCTACACAGTTTTTGTCAATCATTTCCTCCATCTCCATCCTTCAACAGTTTCCTGGAGGATTGTTTTAGCAAGGCCATTGGTTCTTTTACATGCCCATACCAATTTAGTTTTCTTTTCTAGACTGATGTCAGTTGATTTGATTTTCATATAGCCCTGATGAAGACGTCTGTCAAAATCTCCATGTAAGTGCTTGTTTCCCAGCTGAGTGACTGGTTCAAATCTGGTAGTCGTTAAAACCCTGTATGTGTAACCTAAAAGTTAGATGCATTCATTGATTGGTGATATGATCATATCTCTATTGTTTAGCATCTTGCAGTAACATCTCATTTCTATAGCCCTTGGATTCTTTGTTATAGATCCATGTGTGAAGATCCATATCCTGCATGCATACAAACCCTGACAGAAGATGGAATATACCAATAATTATACGTATGTGAGCAATACAAGACCTGTAATCATACAGCCACTGGCTCATAGCCAACGTTTGACGATGACTGATAAGAAATATCAGGGACACCAGCGCCAACAGGATTCCTTCCCGCCGCAGCTGGGTGGTATAAGTGGTTATGTTAATATGATGTACATGATCAGGTAGCTGACTGAAGCATTCTGACCATTCCCATCTTAAATTGGTTGAGAAAATGTGTGATGACATTGCTACATCTAAGATACGTACTGTGGGGTCCGATATCACAAAAACAGCAAGGTACCAGACATGCACTGAGGCAGTCAAAGTTGAAACAGTCTAATATGCTGACATAAATGTGGGCCCAGGTTATTCTGGCAAATTAAACAAATAAAAGGATCTCATATCCCTTTTTACTATGCTTCATTTTTTCAAACATATAACCACTAAATGTTGAGTTTTATACAGCATAAAAGACTACACATAGTTGGTGTGTATGAACACTGAGTCAGTCAAACATGTGAGCTGCAGAAAAAAAAAAAAAGGGGGGGGGGGGGGGGGGTGTGTGTGTGGGTGTAAGAACTACATCACAGACTTCCTGTACACTAAACTTCTTTTCTGTCGCTAGTTGGTATGTAAGCTGGGTCAACTAGGGACATTTTAAGGAACCTAAACTAAATCATATCTATCTTCTGTCATTACAAAGAAGATGAAGAAACATGCATCACCCGTGGAGACATGCCCAAAAGCAGAAGAAATGATAATGGCTGAGTGAATAAGAGCCATTTTCATAGGTTTTATGGTTGTTAAGACTATGTATGCGCATGTAGGTGCACGGATGAGACAGGGAAAGGGGGGATGGAGGCAAAGGGGGCAGGGAAGGATCGGGGGCATGAGGCCAACAGCAAGTCTTGTTCCTATTTCCTGTGTGCAGGACCTCCTCTTCCCAAAAAGGTTGGCAGCAGCAGAACCTGTTCCTGTATTGGAAACCCAGTACACTCACCATAAAGTTGCTCAGCGGGAGAAGAATAAGGCAGTGCATGATTTGCACATTGTCAACAGTTTAATATCTAACATTTGTGTGCTATTTTTCTTTCCTCTGCAACGCACACTTCAAGGTGCTTTACATCTGACATTTTACAGAGGTTTTACATCTGACATTTGACAGAGGGAGGATTCCGAAATCCTTAGACCTGCTCCAAGCTGGACCCCCTCTTCCATTCATCTGTCCCTCACGCCCCCCTCCACGCTCTCCAACTCCCCTCTGACCTGAACATGGCCAGATCATCAGTCTCTAGCAATGCTCTCTATGTAAAAAACAAATGATGAAAGTAAGCATCACTGGAACCACTGATTCAGCTGTTGTTCCACACATGCCTACACACATATGAGGCCTGCATGCAAAG
Organism: Conus betulinus; assembly: GCA_016801955.1. Classification (NCBI taxonomy): domain Eukaryota; kingdom Metazoa; phylum Mollusca; class Gastropoda; order Neogastropoda; family Conidae; genus Conus; species Conus betulinus. Next base: position 148,679 of record JADBJO010005631.1, on the reverse strand, counting down.
ATGAAAAGCACAAGACTAATTTCCTCTCAAGCTGGATAGTTTACAGTTACACTCATGAGCAGCCTGCTCTTAACAAAGCCTATTGAAGCCAGTACGCACATGAACAATATACATTTCCTGATGACAGTCAGGTGTCTCCTGATGACAGTCTGGTATTTCCTGATGTCAGTCAGGTATTTCCTGGTGACAGTCAGGTATTTCCTGATGTCAGTCAGGTATTTCCTGATGTCATGTCAGTCAGGTATTTCCTGATGTCAGTCAGGTATTTCCTGATGTCAGTCAGTCAGGTATTTCCTGATGTCAGTCAGGTATTTCCTGATGTCAGTCAGGTATTTCCTGGTGACAGTCAGGTATTTCCTGATGTCAGTCAGGTATTTCCTGATGTCAGACAGTCAGGTATTTCCTGATGTCAGTCAGGTATTTCCTGATGTCAGTCAGGTATTTCCTGATGTCAGACAGTCAGGTATTTCCTGATGTCAGACAGTCAGGTATTTCCTGATGTCAGACAGTCAGGTATTTCCTGATGTCAGCCAGGTATTTCCTGATGTCAGTCAGGTATTTCCTGATGTCAGCCAGGTATTTCCTGATGTCAGTCAGTCAGGTATTTCCTGATGTCAGACAGTCAGGTATTTCCTGATGTCAGACAGTCAGGTATTTCCTGATGTCAGACAGTCAGGTATTTCCTGATGTCAGCCAGGTATTTCCTGATGTCAGTCAGGTATTTCCTGATGTCAGTCCAGGTATTTCCTGATGTCAGTCAGGTATTTCCTGATGTCAGTCCAGGTATTTCCTGATGTCAGTCAGGTATTTCCTGATGTCAGCAGGTATTTCCTGATGTCAGTCAGGTATTTCCTGATGTCAGCCAGTAGGTATTTCCTGATGTCAGTCAGGTATTTGTCATGTCAGGTATTTCTGATGTCAGTCAGGTATTTCCTGATGTCAGTCAGGTATTTCCTGATGTCAGTCAGTCAGGTATTTGTCAGTCAGTCAGGTATTTCCTGATGTCAGCCAGGTATTTCCTGATGTCAGTCAGGTATTTGTCAGTCAGGTATTTCCTGATGTCAGTCAGGTATTTCCTGATGTCAGCCAGGTATTTCCTGATGTCAGCCAGGTATTTCCTGATGTCAGCCAGGTATTTCCTGATGTCAGTCAGGTATTTCCTGATGTCAGTCAGGTATTTCCTGAGTCAGGTATTTCCTGATGTCAGCCAGGTATTTCCTGATGTCAGTCAGGTATTTCCTCAGCCAGGTATTCCCGATGTCAGCCAGGTATTTCCTGATGTCAGTCTGGTATTTCCTGATGTCAGTCAGTATTTTCCTGATGACAGTCAGGTATTTCCTGGTGACAGTCAGGTATTTTGATGTCAGTCAGGTATTTCCTGAAGACAGTCAGGTATTTTTTTTTTAATGTCAGTCAGGTATTTCCTGATGTCAGTCAGTCAGGTATTTCCTGATGTCAGTCAGGTATTTCCTGATGTCAGTCAGGTGTTTCCTGATGTCAGTCAGGTATTTCCTGATGACAGTCAGGTATTTTCTGATGTCAGTCAGTCAGGTATTTCCTGATGTCAGTCAGGTATTTTCTGATGTCAGTCAGTCAGGTATTTTCTGATGTCAGTCAGTCAGGTATTTCCTGATGTCAGTCAGGTATTTTCTGATGACAGTCAGTCAGGTATTTTCTGATGTCAGTCAGTCAGGTATTTTCTGATGTCAGTCAGTCAGGTGTTTCCTGATGTCAGTCAGTCAGGTATTTCCTGATGTCAGTCAGTCAGGTATTTCCTGATGTCAATCAGGTATTTCCGGATGTCAGTCAGGTATTTCCTGATGTCAGTCAGTCAGGTATTTCCTGATGTCAGTCAGTCAGGTATTTCCTGATGTCAGTCAGGTATTTCCTGATGTCAGTCAGTCAGGTATTTCCTAACGACAGTCAGTCAGGTATTTCCTGATGTCAGTCAGGTATTTCCTGATGTCAGTCAGTCAGGTATTTCCCGATGTCAGTCAGGTATTTCCCAATGTCAGTCAGGTATTTCCTGATGTCAGTCAGGTATTTCCTGATGTCAGTCAGGTATTTCCTGATGTCAGTCAGGTATTTCCTGATGTCAGTCAGGTATTTCCTGAAGACAGTCAGGTATTTCCTAATGACAGTCAGGTATTTCCTAATGACAGTCAGGTATTTCCTGAAGACAGTCAAGTATTTCCTAATGACAGTCAGGTATTAATGACGACAGTCAGGTATTTCCTAAAGACAATCAGGCATTTCCTGATGACAGTCAGGTATTTCCTGATGACAGTCAGGTGTCTCCTGATGACAGGTATTTCCTGATGACAGTCAGGGTATTTCCTGATGACAGTCAGGTGATCATTTTGGCCAGTCAACAAGATCATCACAGCACCATTTCTGTTCAACAGTCCAAAGCCTCTGACCTCACAATGCAGGTGTGGTCCAGTCAGCATGTGTGAGAACACGTTATAACAGGATAAACACAACATGAAAAGTTTGAAGACTTTTTTTCCCCTTTACCCTTCAAACTTGTTTTGTTGGTTCAGACCAAATCTCCATCAATACATGTCGTTTTGTGTAAGTACATCCCATCTTCAAACAATGAACATTATGCCCATGCAAATATGTACACAATATTTATCAGTTTGCACTCCAAGACTGTTGTTTAACAACACCTTTTCTTAGCTTCATGACCAACAATCCTCAATACAAGTTCATGCATTCTCTGGATCCTGCTGATAAAGTCCCATTCCACTCATATGATACAGGTTAAGACGTCACTCTGGATAAAGAAGCATACTACTCCATTTTAAAAAAAAAAATGCCCTTCCCCCCTCTCTCTCTTTGTGGTCCTTTTGCTAAAAGTCTTTATTCCTCATGGCATGTAATAATAACTGTGATACACTCCAAAGCAAATAAAATTGTACAGTAGTTTAAGTCATTTATGGACTACTTTGTGAAGTAGATCATCCTTTTTCTTACCTCACACACACACACAAATCTGGGTAACCTTTTCTTCATGTTAAAAAGTACTTAAAAATCCTTCTGATCCTAACCACAATCTGTTTGATGATCACCCGTCGCTCAAAATCCTCCTCTGTACAGTTTTGACTGAAAAAAAAAAAAAAAGAAAAAAGACTGCTGACTGCCAGTCATTGTTCTTTAACTGACACTCTGTCTTGACAATCATTCTCTGATCCATGGAGATTTGAGAAGGGAACCACTTCTGTGTGGGTCCCTTCTCTCCATCCCACCAGCAAGCCACAAAGACCATCCTCCAAGAACACCAGGGTCATCAAAGCCTGTGAGTAGAACCCTTTTCTTCAAGGTCTTTGTTGTCACACACAGAATGCCCTACACAGTGACAGAACAGAACTCTTTCCACTGACGACAATCTTTCCTTCATCTTCTAACACACATTTCAACACATGACAAACCTTTTCTCAGACCTTTTCCTGCAGTTGAAGAACTCTTGACCGCACACACACACATACCATACCTTTTCCACCCATCTTTCATTGAGCACCTTCCAGCGCACAGATTTCCATGATGTCTGACCATTTGTGAAGACCCTGTGCCCCTGTTGTGGTCAGACATAGGACTCACACACTGAAGACCCTGTGCCCCTGTTGTGGTCAGACTGAGGACTCGCACTGCACCTTGCCCCTCACTTCATCCAGCATGACAGAGCTGGCCAGCTCCAGATTCCACTGCAGAGCTTCCAGCAGAGTCTCGCAGTGCTGACGAGATGCCAGCCCCAGCCGGAAGAGCTGCTCAATCTTGAGGTACCGCACCGATCGTTGGACGTCCCAGTGGCAGTGACACAGAGCAGTGTGACACTCTTCGTCGGTCACCCCCAGCACTAGGCTCTGCACCTGCGCCACACGCTCCCGGGGGAGACACTGTGCCAAAGTGATTGGCCTCAGCGTTGAAGTCTGCGCTGCTGGAGTCGCTGTAACTGCTGACTGAACGAGAGTCTTGACTGCGTTTTGAGGGTGACGATGACGACACATTTGAGGATGACGATTTCGAGTATGCTCGATCCTGCCTGGACCTTGGGACGGTCGGTCGTGTTTCGTCGTCTGCGAGGGCTTGATGACTGTGTCTGACGTGATGAGGAGCTGTCGTTTGGATCCTGCGAAGATATGGACAGGTGTGAGGTGGCCACACTGATATTCTGATAGTCAGCATGGCCACTAGTGTAGAGGTCTTCATCATCACTGTAGTGTTCAGAGTCCACAACAAAGGGTTTCACTGTGGCGGTGGCCGGCGACCGGTCTTTAGGCGGGATCAGGAAATAGTGGGTGTGGCTCAGCTGCTTCCCATCTTGCATCACAGGAAAGATGTGGGGCTTTTCTGGGGACCCTCTCTTGCCAGCCCCTCTCCCCTCCCCCTGGTAATCCTTAGGAGGTAATGGGGGTGGAAGTTCAGGACAGGCGTTGCTGGCAGACACATCATAGAAGTCATCATCAAATTCATCGTCATCAAAATCGTCTGAAAACTCCGAGGCACAAGCGTACTGTTGATACTGCGATGATGAGGGCTCTGTTGGTGGAAAGCTTGGTCCTACATCCGTCACATTTCCATAATATCTGTTTGCTTGCTGGAACTCGCTCTCCTCTGCAGGAACATCATCATACATAGGAGGTTGACATATTCTTGGAGACGCTTGGCTAACACTGTGCTTAGACGCCATCACAGCTTCATGGTCAAAATCATCATCATCATGGGGTACTCATCATATCGCGGTGGAGGGGAGCTAGGGACATCTAAATCCTTCTTGAAACTGTCCGCACTGCTTCCTGTTGTGGCTGCTGGTGGCTTTGTGTTTTCTGTCATGGTTGGCAATGTCCCAGTTGCAGCACGAGACAAAGCTAGATGACTGATGGCATCATTCAACCAATCAAAAGCTTTTTCAGCTTTGGGATCCAACTGTTTGTTCTGAGAGGCTGAAGCTGTACTGTTAAGTTTAAGAGAACCAGGGGGAGGTAAACTTGGTAGAACAGCTACTGAGTTACTGAACGATGAACCACGTACCCATGATTGCTCTGGTTTGCCAGGTCACTCCTAGAGATGTTGGCTTTGGTTGCACTGGCAGGGACAGAGTCATGAACAGATTTCTCGTTGTGCAAAGTGTCCACTCTTGGCACAGTACCATTGGTTTGTGACAAACAAGCACGTAACGTTTGCTGATTATCTGTACCAGAACCGGCAGCAGCTCTTTTGGTACCTGCTCCCACAATGGGAACAAGAGATGCTGACAACGTTTGTTCCAGCTCCTTGCGGAACTGGTTCTGTGCTGAAACAGTTAATGACGATGAGGTTGAATGCTGTGTGGCTTCTGTGCCCTTGTCCAAGCCATCTTCGACTGGTGGCGCTGAGCGGTACGCAACATGAGAGTGAGCGGAGTCTCCCCAAGACTGGAACTTCCCTTGACTGACACCCGAGTGGGAGGAGGAGGAAAAGGCCTCTGCTTGAAGTCACCTGTAGAGTTTCTGTGATGACTGTTCACCACTGATGAAGGCCATGCCGCGTCTGAACTTGACACACTGACGCCACCTGTTGACCAAGCACTGTCTCGCCTCGTTCCGGCACTCTCCGAGGCCGACCAGGAACCGTTAACAGATGAAGCATCAGCAGATGGTAACCTACAGCTGGGGGAAATGTCAAAGGGATCATCTGACCTTGAGAAGTTCAAAAGAGGTCTAGGAAGCTCAATGTTGCCATAGCGAGAGGTGTTCTGTCCTTTGCAAAGGGAGTCAAACAAGGAAAGGTCACTGACAGCTGGTTGCAGACTCTTGTTGTCGGCTCCCAGGCTGACTGTGTCATCGCTGAGGTCAATGAGAGGGTGATCATCGTCTGTGACGGAAGATGGTGGATGCCTGCACAGCAGAAGACTTTGTTACCACACTGATGTTGGTCAACTGCTCTTAAAACGTTATTCAAATGAAAGTTGATGAAGAATTCTCATAGCCATCTTTTTTTTCAGTTGTAAGGACCTCACTGCAATCCTTTCCCTTGCTTTATCAACTACAATTCCTGTAATACAGATGTGAGCATTGTTATCCTGCTGATGTTTTCAATTGCCCATAAATGGCGATACTATGTCTCATTTCAATGCCATTATTTTGGAAGGAGCTGAGTGTGAGGATGCAGCACTTTGGGTAAGCAGCTTTTGGTCTTTTCTTTTGAGGCACCATTTGCCATATGTTTCAAAAGTACTGTTTCGTTTCTAGAAGAAACAGTACCTCTGCTTCATGACTTTGTCTGGAACATAAAAAAAATTGATTTAGTAGTTTGGTATGTCTTGAATACTATAAAAAATAGTAGTAAAAATTCTCATGCGAGACTCTATTTTTACATTTCACCCAGAGGGCTTGGGCGTTGTTGGAGACTGCAGATTTTGATTGTACATGGCATTATGAACAGCAGTACCCATCCTACTCCTTCCACTGCCTTAGCCTTCCCTGACCCGAATCATGTACCTGTCTCCTGCTGGGTGATCAAAGAGGAATTCCAAGCCCTAAAAGTCAGACACAATCAGTGGCTCAAACTCATGACTTTCAGCTCTACAAGCAAACGCTCTCATCATGTGATGATGGAACCCTGTGTGAGTGTATGTGTGTTTGTATCCACCAGACCAACATGTTGCTGCCGGAAATGCAACTGCCATAACTCAAATTTCTTGCAATTTTAACTCTTTCATCCCCACAACCCGGTTTTCCGGTTTGTAGAAATCCTACCCTTCCTTCCTGCAGCCCAGAAAACCGGGCAGCACAAAATCCCTCCTTTCCTTCCTGCAGCCCGGAAAATCGGTTCTCACAGCAAGCGCTTTGAACTTCACGCGAGTCGCGTCATCGGTGCACGTCATGACTGGATCTCTCGCGTGGCAGTGTTTATGAATGGGATGGATGCCAGACGGCCCCTACAGCATGGGAAAGTGGTCGCCGCTCTGTTCTGGTTGGTTTGCTACTGCATACGTGGCAGTTCTCACTTTACACTTCTTTTTTTTTTTCTTCTCTAAATCCAGGAATGAAGGGATACTTGTACTATAAGAATCTAGGAACAAGAGGAAGTAATGTTTCATAGAAAAGTAGGAATGAAAGAGTTAAGATTTGTGGTATAGGAGCAGGCTAAGGGGCAGAACGTACCCAAGTCTCAATCACAGTATCCAAAAATAAACATGCTGTAATCAAAGTACTTGTACCATAACTCAACTTGCCGTATATCTTGTGGGGATAAATAATCAGTTTTTTTTTTGCCTCCTGTCACATTTTATTTTCAGACTTATGGCAGTTTTATTTCCAGGCAGCGATGTGGTACTCTGCTTGTTCACTCACTTATGTCCAGAAGGAGACTGCTGCTGTTTGTTTCTGTGGGCAGCCTTCGAGCTGCCTCCAGCTGACTTCTGCGATGGTAGAGGTGGTCGCTTGGGTCCTTTGGCTGAAGACGGCTTCTCACTCTTCAACTTGGAGTAGTTGAAACTGCCGGCCTGGCAGAGATTCTGTCAACACACACAGGGGATTGAATTCACTGCAGCACTGTTTTCTCTGAACGTGGGTAAATTTCATGTTGACATAAAAGAAAATCTTAACTGACGCAGGAGGATGTAAACAGTAAATAAAAACATGGAAGATGACTTCCGATCCCCTAATCAACGTTGGAGCAAAAATTACCATCCCCGTAAATTACCATCCCCGTTCATAACAAATGCATGCTGATGACTTTTTTTTTTTCAAATGATATGCAACTTCAGTTAGATCTATAAATGAAAATTCCCATACTTTAACACACACATTAGTTGCTTCTGGACAATTATAAGTCAGTGTGTGTAAATGTTATGGTGATAACAAAGTTGGGGGAATTACATATATACAGATGCATTCATGCTTGTGTACACAATGTCAGTGCTCCTACATAAGTATACAAACTCTCTCACTCACACACACACACACACACACACACACACACACACACACACACACATACACACACACACACTCACAACGTGAGGTCCTATTAACCCGTTCCCTGCCTGGAACGTGTAACGCACGTCCTGAAAACTGAAAATCGCTACGCCCAGTGGCAGCTCAACTGAGCGCTTCGTCGACGCCTCCCGTTTTCAAGCGTTACACTGCGCTTGATGTTTTAGATGACGATAAAATTTCTAAAGAAAGTGATGAAGAAGACCTTTGAGGATCGGATCCTGATACTAGCGATGAGGAGGAGAGGGATGGGAATCAGCACCATTCACTTTTATCGGAGACACGTGCTGGTGATGACGTGGCCTCATTGTTCGTTGCACATGACAGCTGTGAGTACAACGCCGCGAGCGAGGGTGACGAAGCGGAAATAGCCGAACCCGTGCCATCAACGAGCACTGCACGCACTCCTATCATGACCGGAGAGGGTAGTGGACATGGTAGGGGCTAGGACAACGGCGAGGGTCCTGTGGAAGCGGCCGGGGGCGTGGCATGGGGCGTGGTCAGTCCCAGCCTTGGTGGTGTTTCATGGGAATACTAGTCAAAAATCAACTGTGCCAATTTTAGGCTGCACAGAGCTCCAGTCTTCAGTTCCTTCATGACCAGAAACTGGATTCAGGCAAGTAGCTCTGTTTTTCTTTTCTTTTTTTTTTTTTTTTTTTTTTTTCCATTTTTGTTTGTTACTACTTGATTCTTCATT
>JADBJO010005631.1:90000-135000 GCA_016801955.1 Conus betulinus | reverse complement strand
GTGTCACTGGATTATTCAAACACCACAAACATTGATCATGTTACAGATCAATAATCATGTTTCTGTAACTGTGTGCTCTTCTGTGGTGTTGACCAGGAGTTATGAAAGTTTGAGTAAAGCAACCCCAGTGCTCCAGCTGAAAGGCCGAAACATGCCCAGGCTGGGAAGTGACACATTCAGTCACTACACAATGGCTGAAAACCTGGCCCAACCCCCCCCCCCCCCCCCCCCCCCTATAAAAAAGCATTCAACAATCTGTTGTCGTTAGTTTGTGAGGTGCACCTGTCAGGGCACCTCCTGAATGTTCAGACAGGGAACATGCACCAACCCAACTAAAGCCAACCAACATTACTCAGAATACTGGCTGCTCTGGGTGTGGTAGTCAGGAGGTTGTAGGTTCATGAGTTTGGTGGTTTTTTAAGTATCCGGCCCAACTGTTATCAAGACCTGAACATGCTATACGTTCGAATGGAAAGACTGGAACCCCAAAGTTTTTTGGTTTTTTTTTCTACTTAATGCATCTCTGAGAGTGCTGCTCAAATTTCCTGACCATCTCTGCAGGTGTCTGTACCTCTCAGGAGTGGTTCGTGCCAAGGTATATTATGACAAAAAAAAAAAAAGGAAACATAGAATACAGTGATGTCATGTAGTCTTCTACCAGAATGGAATGCCATAGGATTATTTCTATCATCCTAATCCTCACTGATCATTAAAAAAAAAAAAATAATAATGAAAGAAAGTCTGTATCTTGTGGCTCTTTAAGTCCAACTCTTTGCCATGACCTCAGTTTTGATTTCCTCTTCAGTTTCATACCCAGTGTGAAATAAAGGAAAGTCTTTCTTATCAACATGCACAAGAACACCGCCACTGGGTGGACATGGTGGCTCCCAAAGGTGGGGGTGGGGTGGGGTGGGGAGTGGGGTACTTGATAACAACGGCACCGTGACTACACAATTATCATCATCAATACATGGGTATGTAGGGAGTGTCCCATGTCAGATCAAAACAGGCACCACTGAAAACTAAACTCGACTTGACAGAAGCACAAACTGTTCTCTGGTGGGTTGCCTCATACCAGTCTGGCACTGACGCTCCCTGAGCACTGTTGGTGCTGGAGTTGTACTGGGACAAACCTGGTGTGGCTGTGACTTGGGAAGCTTAACTCAATCCAGTCTTGTCAGAAGCAGGTTTCTGACACTGTTCACTTTGCTTGAAAGCGTGTCAGACGCATACATCTGACAGAGTTTGATGATTTTTAAATCACACCGCCTTTTATTAAAAGGCAATAAATCTCATTTCAGGGACAGCTTAGGGGCTTTTTTTGCAGTTGCTTCCATTATACCATTCTTCGTGTATTCTGTAGTGGTTTTACATGGATTTGAATTGTCCTACTCTCAGTTCCTGTGATCACACAGTTTTGAACACGATCACAAAAAATTGAGTGGATCAAGCATTTTGTGGTCAAATTCTTGTGTTTTGTGCAGTTGTCATAAATATACTATTCTCTGTAGGTCATACCAAGTGTTCAGAAGTGTAACTGAACTTGTCTGGGAGGATAGAGAACATGAAGCAGTGGATTATAGTGTGCACAAAAAGTTTTTCTTTTTCTGCAAATGTGTATCATTTTGGATTATTTACATTATGTGAACTGTGTAGATTCTCACTGAAGGTAAGCATTTTTGATAAATATATTGGTTTTTCTATCTAACTGTATATGTTTCATGCTCCTAGGTGAAGTTGTTGATTTTTTATGATTTTTTGAAAATGGCCAAAAATCGTGTGATCTGATGGACAAACCAGACCATTTTGGCTGTGACCTGATCGAGTTAAACAAGAAGCATGAAAGTAATCCACTAAGCAGACATGGAAGAAGGGACAAAAAACTAGATACATCATTCAGAATGGAATCTTACCATCTCCAGCCTGTGTGAGAGAAAAAGGCAAAGGGCACTCACTCATCAATGGCGGCAATGTTGCCCCAGGAGTTGTCCCCCAGAACGTCCCCATGACCCGTGTGGATGAAGCTGTTCTTCAATGGGCGGCTGATATCATTACCTGAACACACACACAGAGACTGCATCACTTCAGTTTCAAAACAGAGCAACTGTACATACATACACACACGCACGCACGCACTCACTCACTCACTCACACACACACACACTCACACACACACACACACACACACACACACACACACACACACACTGACTGAAACCAATTCATTATCAGATTAACTCAAAGTTTGACTGACATCTGACATTTAAGAAAACATTATGAAAACGGATGTCAACTTTTTTTCTTCTTAAAGAAAAGGAATATATTTCACTCACACACACACACACACAACGCACACACACACACACACACACACACACACACACACACACACACATATACACACACACTCACCTACATTTCTGTACCTACACACCCACATAAAACACATACAAACGTGTGTACACACATACACACACACACACACATGCACACACAAACAGACCACACCACACCACACCACATCACACCACATAATACACACTCATACACTAGCATACACACACACACACACACACATATGTGAGCAGGCACACATCCACACATGCATGCGCGCACACACACACATTGAAAAACAAACAAAAACAGAACTGACATAACAAAACAAAAAAAGACACTCTCCCCATTATATCCAGTCTTTCATCCCCCTTGAGTATCCCCCCCTCCACCCCCCCCCCATGCCCCTTGCTCCTTTCTGCTCTCTCTCTCTCTCTCATAAAGTGTTGTCCTCCCTTGAGTCCTATCCTCACTTCCATTGTCTTGTTTGCAGGGATAACTCTTCAACACATCAAAACAACTGACATATACCCGGAATATTTCTACACACACACACACACACACACACACACACACACACACACACTACGGGCCCATATACACTGGAATGCAGAAACATCAATTCTATGTGGCCACATGCTTACACAATACAAAGGAGTCCAAGATCATCAGATTATGGAACAGGCAGACATATTACTCGTAATTTTGAACAGCTTATGGGTGTATGTAGCATGGGGAAGGGGAGAAGGGGGAGGAAGGGAGTGGGAGAGGGGGAATGAAAAAGCCTTGCTCTACATGCCAATCAGATGCTGAACCATACTGACATGGTATATACCTAGAATAAAATCTTAAGATTTTAAACATTCACGAATGGGAAAGGAAAAAAAAATTCAGTTGCTGAGGGAGGTGGGCGTGGGGAGGTGGATGTGTTGAAAAGATCTTCTGAGTGGATGAGATTGAGATTAATACGATAAACAGCCAACAGTGTCAAGACTCCATCCAGTCTCATAAATGGGATTGAACACACTAAAAATTGTCAGTGAAAGGTTAAGACAAGAGACTTGAGCTTATCATGAAGAGGCTGAAAGTGAGTTCTAGTATTAGAAATAATAAATGAGGAATAACAAGAATCTGACCACAAGCACAAGCAGGTGCCCATTTTAAATATCTGCCTAACAATCCATTAACCCGCAGCCTATGTACAAGGTTACGATTTGGGATAGGCCCTGGGGGATTACAACATTTTCTTGTTGGATTAGTCATATCCAATCTGTGTTTCTGAGCTGAATCTTTGAGGTATTGCTTCTGTATTATGTTCAGACTGAACTTGTGAGAATGTGAATAGCTTCAGATGAAGAAAGATGGACATCACAATTCAAAACATCGAATGTATTTCTTGCAGCTTTCTTTGCTTAAAAAATTAATCAGCTAAGTCATTGCCACATAAATTGATGCCTTGGAACCCATAAAAAGTTAAATTGGTACCATGCGTTATTAACTGACGAATCAGACATAAGGTCTCACAGACCCTGTCTGAATGACCAGATTACACACACACACACTCACTCACACAACACACACACACACACACACACACACACACACACACACACACTCACACACACACACACACACACACACACACACACATACACACACACTCACACACATGTTTGCATGAACACACAAACACAGGTACACACACAGGGTACACACACACACACACACACACACACACACACACACTCACACACACACACACACACACACTCACACACACTCACACACATGTTTGCATGAACACACAAACACAGGTACACACAGGTGTACACACACACACACACACACACACACGCACACACACACACACACACAGGCATCCTCTAAACTAACATAAAATGATCTGTCTGAAGAATTAATTGTTTAGCAGTCTGGCGGATCATGCACTACCAGTGATCTCCCCAAACACAACATCACCACAACAATCAATCACAAAAAGCAGAATCAGAAAAAGAGTGAACACCTGCAATCACGGTAAATAACAGTTTTCTACGCACATCTCCTGTATGAATCAGTTTTGTACAGGTTCACATTCTGTGATACAGATCTCACCGGATGGAACACAGATCAGTAACACAATCTTCACACAACAAAAATCTCACCAGCCACTCTCTCTCAGTTTGTAGGACTTAGCAACAAGAATCATAGTCTCCACCTGAGACAACCTCACATGGACAAGCCACACAACTTCTCAGATTAAACAAAAAATACTAATTAAAAAAATCTGTCTGTCAGAATGAATGGCGTGGGCAACTATCCGCTCAGTCCATTGTGGTTCAACATCCAATACAGTCAGCAGCAGTGCCCTCCCTTCATCAATGTCTGTGGAATTCTGTGCCAGGGCCAGAAATCAATATGTATCGGGAATACGCTGATTGGTCAGCCGGTGTTATCTGCAAGATCCCCAGACAAACCTGTGGCATGGGGGAGTCGTGACACCATGGGAGCAGGTTGGGGTGGGGGGGGGGGGGGGGGGTGATGCTGGAGGATTGGAAGTAAGAAAGAGAGAGTGGGGATAGTGTGTGTGTGGTGTGTGGTGGTGTGGTGTGTGGTGTGGTGTGGTGTGCTGTGGTGTGGCGCGCGCACGCACGGTGTGTGTGTGTGTGTGTGTGTGTGTGTGTGTGTGTGTGTGTGTGTGTGTGTGTGTGTGTACGTGTGTGTGTGTGTGTGTGTGTGTGTGTGTGTGTGTGTGTGTGTGTGTGTGTGTGTGTGTGTGATATGTCTGAGTGTGTATCATAATGCAATAAACCTGTCACATTAACCATGCATAGTCAATCTGTCATTCTGTATGATGAATTTTTGTCATTTGTGAAAGTGTGCTGATTTTGTTGCTAGTATTGTATCATTACTATCATCATTACCATTTTCATTACTATCATTACTTTAATTGGTATCATTATCAGTACAGTTACTCTTCCAGCATTCTTCTCATCTCCGAAATGATAATTACAACCATGATTATTTATAGTGGTAATATATGAATGAAGGTGGTGCCCTTGTTGACACCTCACTGCATCTAAACAAATTTTAGTTTGACAATCCTTATGCGTGTATGAAAGCATGTATGTATGTATACACATGCATTTACATGTACTCGCATGAAGCTGCAAGTGTATGGGATCTTGAGTGTGTGTGCGTTAGTGACTGTGTGTGCATGATGTGTGTGTGTGTGTGTGTGTGTGTGTGTGTGTGTGTGTGTGTGTGTGTGTGTGTGTGTGTGTGTGCATGAGTGTGTGCGTGTGCATGTGTGCGTGCGATTGTGTGTGCAATTGTGTGCGTGCCTGCTGCGCGTGTGTGTGTGTGCATGCGTGTGCGTGCACACACATGTGTTTGCATGTGGGTCTGTACATAATTGTGTCAAACATAGGAGCATTAAAGTTCTGCCAGATATTGGATACAGGTATGCATTTCAACATAAATCAGAACATCAAAATCTATATGATCAACACTCTTAATAGAAAGCGCTGAATTCCAACACTACTGCACTAGGAATAATTACTTAAAAATCTGGTGTACCTGTAAACAATAACTTAACAGTATCAAGGATGTGGGTGGTCTCTTTATATACCACACAATTTATGACCCGATAAAACAAGTGATCAACTGTCAGTCCTGCTGATATCGGAACTTATTGATCTTGGTGTACTGTTAATAAAAAAAAAAATGTACACCAGTGAATTATCATGCCTAATACAGACAACCCCACCTAAATACAGAAGATGATATTGTGTTGATGCCGATGCTTTAATCCATGATCCTGGAGCCGCAGAGCCAAACAATGACGGCCAAAAATACCAGACATACACACACACACTCTCCGCAAGACTCCACGTACTTGGACCCAATACAGCTCAGCCTCTCCAAGCAACCTCACCAAAACACAATCAACCTCCCTTCCCATGACGCAACGCTGTCGAACAATTAGAGCATGGCCATTCAATATGCATGCCTCTGGGGTCCCCACCCGTCTGGACTGTCCTCCGCAGCAGCACAGCTCAGAAAGGCGGCGCTGTACAGCGGCCAAATTGGGTCTGGGAGCCGCAAAATTGTGCATAACATTGATCAGGCCAAGCAAAGCCCTGCTCTGTGTCTACTGCTTCTCTGGATGTGATGTGACCAGCACATTTTTCTTTGGCAAGAGTGGGTGTCCATTATTGATGAGTTGTTGTCATACTTGCCTGTAGCTAGCCTCCTCTCAGCCTGTACAGTATTGATGCTCTCTGGCTGCAGTTCATTTTTTCTTTCTTGCATTGTTGGTGCACAGACATCACCCATATCTCCGGTTTTCTGTCTCTGCTTATTCTCATTCACTGACCAACATAGACAGGAGAAATGAATAGATGTCTGTGTTTGCATGTGTCTATGTTTGCACGTGTATGCTGTCATCTGACCAAGTATTCAGTGTTTCAAGAAAAAGACAGAAAGGCAAAAAAAAATGACTGAAAGAGAGAGAGAGAACGTGCGTGCGTGCGTGCGTGCGTGCGTGCGTGCGTGTGTGTGTGTGTGTGTGTGTGTGTGTGTGTGTGTGTGTGTGTGTGTGTGTGTGTGTGTTTGTGTATGTTTGTGTGTGTGCATGTGCAAGTAAATGTGTGTGCGTGTGTGTGTGTGTGTGTGTGTGTGTGTGTGTGTGGTGTGTGTGTGTGTGTGTGTGTGTGTGTGTGTGTGTGTGTGTGTGTGTGTGTGTGTGTGTGTAAATGTATAGAACTTTTCCATTCTCGTCTTCTTGTTTTCTCACTTTATCTATGTAAGTCTTTTTCTCTCATGTTTACACCAATGATGATTAATGTTCCTCGCTCCAAGTTGTCTCTGCATGCATGAACGACAGTCAAAGAACAAAATCCCCAGTGAGAACAAAATTCAGAAAATGGTTTGACACTATTCAGACCGAGAGATGGGAGAAAAAAAAAGACCCTGGCTCATGTTCATAACATATCTCTCATGTAATTTTCTGAGACATCTTGTAGCACTAATAGCTGGGCAGGACTGGTATTTTTGCTATTGCTGTTGTGTGGACAGTTTCTTAGTCTAGTTTTCACTGCCCTTAAACTAGACTAAGAAACTGTCCACAACAACAGCAATAGAAAAAATACCAGTCCTGCCCAGCTATTAGTGCTACAAGATGTCTCAGAAAATTACATGAGAGATATGTTATGAACATGAGCCAGGTCTTTTTTTTTTTCTCCCATCTCTCGGTCTGAATAGTGTCAAACCATTTTCTGAATTTTGTTCTCACTGGGGATTTTGTTCTTTGACTGTCGTTCATGCATGCAGAGACAACTTGGAGCGAGGAACATTAATCATCATTGGTGTAAACATGAGAAAAAAGACTTCATAGATAAAGTGAGGAAAACAACAGAAGACGAGAATGGAAAAGTTCTATACATTTACACACACACACACACACACACACACACACACACACACACACACACACACACATACACACACACACACACACACACACACACACACACACACACACGCACACACATTTACTTGCACATGCACACACACAAACATACACAAAACACACACACACACACACACACACACACACACACACACACACACATACACACACACACGCACGCACGCACGCACGCACGCACGCACGCACGTTCTCTCATCTCTTTCAGTCATTTTTTTTTTTGCCTTTCTGTCTTTTCTTGAAACACTGAATACTTGGTCAGATGACAGCATACACGTGCAAACATAGACACATGCAAACACAGACATCTATTCATTTCTCCTGTCTATGTTGGTCAGTGAATGAGAATAAGCAGAGACAGAAAACCGGAGATAATGGGTGATGTCTGTGCACCAACAATGCAAGAAAGAAAAAATGAACTGCAGCCAGAGAGCATCAATACTGTACAGGCTGAGAGGAGGCTAGCTACAGGCAAGTATGACAACAACTCATCAATAATGGACACCCACTCTTGCAAAGAAAATGTGCTGGTCACATCACATCCAGAGAAGCAGTAGACACAGAGCAGGGCTTTGCTTGGCCTGATCAATGTTATGCACAATTTTGCGGCTCCCAGACCCAATTTGGCCGCTGTACAGCGCCGCCTTTCTGAGCTGTGCTGCTGCGGAGGACAGTCCAGACGGGTGGGGACCCCAGAGGCATGCATATTGAATGGCCATGCTCTAATTGTTTCGACAGCGTTGCGTCATGGGAAGGGAGGTTGATTGTGTTTTGGTGAGGTTGCTTGGAGAGGCTGAGCTGTATTGGGTCCAAGTACGTGGAGTCTTGCGGAGAGTGTGTGTGTGTATGTCTGGTATTTTTGGCCGTCATTGTTTGGCTCTGCGGCTCCAGGATCATGGATTAAAGCATCGGCATCAACACAATATCATCTTCTGTATTTAGGTGGGGTTGTCTGTATTAGGCATGATAATTCACTGGTGTACATTTTTTTTTTTATTAACAGTACACCAAGATCAATAAGTTCCGATATCAGCAGGACTGACAGTTGATCACTTGTTTTATCGGGTCATAAATTGTGTGGTATATAAAGAGACCACCCACATCCTTGATACTGTTAAGTTATTGTTTACAGGTACACCAGATTTTTAAGTAATTATTCCTAGTGCAGTAGTGTTGGAATTCAGCGCTTTCTATTAAGAGTGTTGATCATATAGATTTTGATGTTCTGATTTATGTTGAAATGCATACCTGTATCCAATATCTGGCAGAACTTTAATGCTCCTATGTTTGACACAATTATGTACAGACCCACATGCAAACACATGTGTGTGCACGCACACGCATGCACACACACACACGCACGCAGGCACGCACACAATTGCACACACAATCGCACGCACACATGCACACGCACACACTCATGCACACACACACACACACACACACACACACACACACACACACACACACACACACACACACACACACTCATGCACACACAGTCACTAACGCACACACACTCAAGATCCCATACACTTGCAGCTTCATGCGAGTACATGTAAATGCATGTGTATACATACATACATGCTTTCATACACGCATAAGGATTGTCAAACTAAAATTGTTTTAGATGCAGTGAGGTGTCAACAAGGGCACCACCTTCATTCATATATTACCACTATAAATAATCATGGTTGTAATTATCATTTCGGAGAGATGAGAAGAATGCTGGAAGAGTAACTGTACTGATAATGATACCAATTAAAGTAATGATAGTAATGAAAATGGTAATGATGATAGTAATGATACAATACTAGCAACAAAATCAGCACACTTTCACAAATGACAAAAATTCATCATACACGAATGACAGATTGACTATGCATGGTTAATGTGACAGGTTTATTGCATTATTGACACACACTCAGACATATCACACACACACACACACACACACACACACACACACACACACACACACACACACACACACACACGTACACACACACACACACACACACACACACACACACACACACACACACACACACACACACACACACGTGCGCGTGCGCGCGCCACACCACAGCACACCACACCACACCACACCACACACCACACACCACACACACACTATCCCCACTCTCTCTTTCTTACTTCCAATCCTCCAGCATCACCCCCCCCCCCCCCACCCCAACCTGCTCCCATGGTGTCACGACTCCCCCATGCCACAGGTTTGTCTGGGGATCTTGCAGATAACACCGGCTGACCAATCAGCGTATATTCCGATACATATTGATTTCTGGCCCTGGCACAGAATTCCACAGACATTGATGAAGGGAGGGCACTGCTGCTGACTGTATTGGATGTTGAACCACAACAATGGACTGAGCGGATAGTTGCCCACGCCATTCATTCTGACAGACAGATTTTTTTTAATTAGTATTTTTTGTTTAATCTGAGAAGTTGTGTGGCTTGTCCATGTGAGGTTGTCTCAGGTGGAGACTATGATTCTTGTTGCTAAGTCCTACAAACTGAGAGAGAGTGGCTGGTGAGATTTTGTTGTGTGAAGATTGTGTTACTGATCTGTGTTCCATCCGTGAGATCTGTATCACAGAATGTGAACCTGTACAAAAAACTGATTCATACAGGAGATGTGCGTAGAAAACTGTTATTTACCGTGATTGCAGGTGTTCACTCTTTTTCTGATTCTGCTTTTTGTGATTGATTGTTGTGGTGATGTTGTGTTTGGGAGAGATCACTGGTAGTGCATGATCCGCCAGACTGCTAAACAAATTAATTCTTCAGACAGAATCATTTTATGTTAGTTTAGAGGATGCCTGTGTGTGTGTGTGTGTGTGCGTGTGTGTGTGTGTGTGTGTGTGTGTACACCTGTGTGTACCTGTGTTTGTGCAAACATGTGTGGGTGTGTGCGTGTGTGTGTGTGTGTGTGTGTGTGTGTGTGTGTGTGTGTGTGTGTGTGTGTGTGTGTACACCTGTGTGTACCTGTGTTTGTGTGTTCATGCAAACACATGTGTGTGTGTGTGTGTGTGTGTGTGTGTGTGTGTGTGTGTGTGTGTGTGTGTGTGTGTGTGTGTGTGTGTGAGTGTGTGTGTGTGTGTGTGTGTGTGTGTGTGAATCTGGTCATTCAGACAGGGTCTGTGAGACCTTATCTCTGATTCGTCAGTTAATAACGCATGGTACCAATTTAACTTTTTATGGGTTCCAAGGCACGCCAATTTATGTGGCAATGACTTAGCTGATTAATTTTTTAAGCAAAGAAAGCTGCAAGAAATACATTCGATGTTTTGAATTGTGATGTCCATCTTTCTTCATCTGAAGCTATTCACATTCTCACAAGTTCAGTCTGGAACATAAGACAGAAGCAATACCTCAAAGATTCAGCTCAGAAACACAGATGGGATATTACTAATCCAACAAGAAAATGTTGTAATCCCCCAGGGCCTATCCCAAATCGTAACCTTGTACATAGGCTGCGGGTTAATGGATTGTTAGGCAGATATTTAAAAGTGGGCACCTGCTTGTGCTTGTGGTCAGATTCTTGTTATTCCTCATTTATTATTTCTAATACTAGAACTCATTTTTCAGCCTCTTCATGATAAGCTCAAGTCTCTTGTCTTAACCTTTCACTGACAATTTTTAGTGTGTTCAATCCCATTTATGAGACTGGATGGAGTCTTGACACTGTTGGCTGTTTATCGTATTAATCTCAATCTCATCCACTCAGAAGATCTTTTCAACACATCCACCTCCCCACGCCCACCTCCCTCAGCAACTGAATTTTTTTTTTTCCTTTCCCATTCATGAATGTTTAAAATCTTAAGATTTTATTCTAGGTATATACCATGTCAGTATGGTTCAGCATCTGATTGGCATGTAGAGCAAGGGCTTTTTTCATTCCCCCTCTCCCACTCCCTTCCTCCCCCTTCTCCCCTTCCCCATGCTACATACACCCATAAGCTGTTCAAAATTACGAGTAATATGTCTGCCTGTTCCATAATCTGATGATCTTGGACTCCTTTGTATTGTGTAAGCATGTGGCCACATAGAATTGATGTTTCTGCATTCCAGTGTATATGGGCCCGTAGTGTGTGTGTGTGTGTGTGTGTGTGTGTGTGTGTGTAGAAATATATCCGGGTATATCTCAGTTGTTTTGATGTGTTGAAGAGTTATCCCTGCAAACAGACAATGGAAGTGAAGGATAGGACTCAAGGGAGGACAACACTTTATGAGAGAGAGAGAGAGAGCAGGAAAGGGGCAAGTGGGGCGTGGGGGGGTGGGTGGGGGGGGGATACTCAAGGGGGATGAAAGACTGGATATAATGGGGAGAGTGTCTTTTTTGTTTTTGTTATGTCAGTTCTGTTTTTGTTTTGTTTTTCAATGTGTGTGTGTGCGCGCATGCATGTGTGGATGTGTGCCTGCTCACATATGTGTGTGTGTGTGTGTGTATGCTAGTGTATGAGTGTGTATTATGTGGTGTGATGTGGTGTGGTGTGGTGTGGTCTGTTTGTGTGTGCATGTGTGTGTGTGTGTATGTGTGTACACACGTTTGTATGTGTTTTATGTGGGTGTGTGTGTAGGTACAGAAATGTAGGTGAGTGTGTGTGTATATGTGTGTGTGTGTGTGTGTGTGTGTGTGTGTGTGTGTGTGTGTGTGTGCGTTGTGTGTGTGTGTGTGTGTGTGAGTGAAATATATTCCTTTTCTTTAAGAAGAAAAAAAGTTGACATCCGTTTCATAATGTTTTCTTAAATGTCAGATGTCAGTCAAACTTTGAGTTAATCTGATAATGAATTGGTTTCAGTCAGTGTGTGTGTGTGTGTGTGTGTGTGTGTGTGTGTGTGTGTGTGTGTGTGTGTGTGTGAGTGAGTGAGTGCGTGCGTGCGTGCGTGTGTGTATGTATGTACAGTTGCTCTGTTGAAACTGAAGTGATGCAGTCTCTGTGTGTGTGTTCAGGTAATGATATCAGCCGCCCATTGAAGAACAGCTTCATCCACACGGGTCATGGGGACGTTCTGGGGGACAACTCCTGGGGCAACATTGCCGCCATTGATGAGTGAGTGCCCTTTGCCTTTTTCTCTCACACAGGCTGGAGATGGTAAGATTCCATTCTGAATGATGTATCTAGTTTTTTGTCCCTTCTTCCATGTCTGCTTAGTGGATTACTTTCATGCTTCTTGTTTAACTCGATCAGGTCACAGCCAAAATGGTCTGGTTTGTCCATCAGATCACACGATTTTTGGCCATTTTCAAAAAATCATAAAAAATCAACAACTTCACCTAGGAGCATGAAACATATACAGTTAGATAGAAAAACCAATATATTTATCAAAAATGCTTACCTTCAGTGAGAAATCTACACAGTTCACATAATGTAAATAATCCAAAATGATACACATTTGCAGAAAAAGAAAAACTTTTGTGCACACTATAATCCACTGCTTCATGTTCTCTATCCTCCCAGACAAGTTCAGTTACACTTCTGAACACTTGGTATGACCTACAGAGAATAGTATATTTATGACAACTGCACAAAACACAAGAATTTGACCACAAAATGCTTGATCCACTCAAAATTTTGTGATCGTGTTCAAAACTGTGTGATCACAGGAACTGAGAGTAGGACAATTCAAATCCATGTAAAACCACTACAGAATACACGAAGAATGGTAAAATGGAAGCAACTGCAAAAAAAAGCCCCTAAGCTGTCCCTGAAATGAGATTTATTGCCTTTTAATAAAAGGCGGTGTGATTTAAAAATCATCAAACTCTGTCAGATGTATGCGTCTGACACGCTTTCAAGCAAAGTGAACAGTGTCAGAAACCTGCTTCTGACAAGACTGGATTGAGTTAAGCTTCCCAAGTCACAGCCACACCAAGGTTTGTCCCAGTACAACTCCAGCACCAACAGTGCTCAGGGAGCGTCAGTGCCAGACTGGTATGAGGCAACCCACCAGAGAACAGTTTGTGCTTCTGTCAAGTCGAGTTTAGTTTTCAGTGGTGCCTGTTTTGATCTGACATGGGACACTCCCTACATACCCATGTATTGATGATGATAATTGTGTAGTCACGGTGCCGTTGTTATCAAGTACCCCACTCCCCACCCACCCCACCCCCACCTTTGGGAGCCACCATGTCCACCCAGTGGCGGTGTTCTTGTGCATGTTGATAAGAAAGACTTTCCTTTATTTCACACTGGGTATGAAACTGAAGAGGAAATCAAAACTGAGGTCATGGCAAAGAGTTGGACTTAAAGAGCCACAAGATACAGACTTTCTTTCATTATTTATTTTTTTTTTTTTTTTATGATCAGTGAGGATTAGGATGATAGAAATAATCCTATGGCATTCCATTCTGGTAGAAGACTACATGACATCACTGTATTCTATGTTTCCTTTTTTTTTTTT
The DNA here is from genome assembly GCA_016801955.1 of Conus betulinus. Taxonomy (NCBI): domain Eukaryota; kingdom Metazoa; phylum Mollusca; class Gastropoda; order Neogastropoda; family Conidae; genus Conus; species Conus betulinus. The sequence goes on along the minus strand of JADBJO010005631.1, from coordinate 120,752 downwards.
GTCATAATATACCTTGGCACGAACCACTCCTGAGAGGTACAGACACCTGCAGAGATGGTCAGGAAATTTGAGCAGCACTCTCAGAGATGCATTAAGTAGAAAAAAAAAAAAACTTTGACAGTCCCAGTCTTTCCATTCGAACGTATAGCATGTTCAGGTCTTGATAACAGTTGGCCGGATACTTAAAAAACGCAAACTCATGAACCTACAACCTCCTGACTACCACACCAGAGCAGCCAGTATTCTGAGTAATGTTGGTTGGCTTAGTTGGGTTGGTGCATGTTCCCTGTCTGAACATTCAGGAGGTGCCCTGACAGGTGCACCTCAGAAACTAACGACGACAGATTGTTGAATGCTTTTTATAGGGGGGGGGGGGGGGGGGGGGTTGGGCCAGGTTTTCAGCCATTAAGTAGTGACTGAATGTGTCACTTCCCAGCCTGGCATGTTTCGGCCTTTCAGCTGGAGCACTGGGGTTGCTTTACTCAAACTTTCATAACTCCTGGTCAACACCACAGAAGAGCACACAGTTACAGAAACATGATTATTGATCTGTAACATGATCAATGTTTGTGGTGTTTGAATAATCCAGTGACACATGGTTCCTTGATGAATAGGGACTACATAAATTATTCATTTCTTTGAGAATGTATTATATCAGGACATTGTTTTACCCCCAGTTCTGATCAAATGCTGTTACAAACTTGACTGTGCGAAAGTCAAGCATATTTCTGCGTTTAAGTGAATTTTTTTGGCTTTTGTTCTGATAGTTTTAGGACTGTTTGTTAAAATCATACACAAATATTTCACCTTAAAATTGCCTCATTGTATTGCCTCATTGTATTGCCTCATTGTAAACTAGCTTCATTAGCATGTGATGTAAGAATAAAAACCTGACAAAAAAAAACAGCATTAAATAATTCATTCTCTCTCACGCAAGACAGAAATAGCTCTGCAAGATTCTCCCTTTTCGCACTTTGTTGACAGATTAAAGAGAAGGGGTGAGTTAAACTGAGATTTGGTGAGCATTTGCATCTGTATGTGCCTGGCCCAGAACTGGGCACCAGGCAGAAAGAGTTAGACCAAGGCTCTATAGAAAGTGAGGATAGAATAGGAAGTGGAGTCCTTTCCTGTAACTAAATGACCACTCCATTGTGTTTTGTTTCAAACACAGCCCACTTGTCAATCAGAATAACACAGCCCACTTGTCAATCAGAATAAATGAAGACATTTCTGTCAAAACAGAAATGAAAGTCTCAACTGGTGGCATATATTAAATGAAAGTCTCAACAGGTGCGACATATTAGAACATTGTATTCTTAATATCGGCTGTGAAATACTTGATCTTTATCTGCTGTGAAATACTTGATCTTGGGAGTGTGGTATGTAATTTTTGACAGAGTGGTCTGTGTTCTGGTATGTGATGATTGACAGAATGGTCTGTATTATGGTATGTGATGATTGACAGAATGGTCTGTATTATGGTATGTGATGATTGACAGAATGGTCTGTATTATGGCATGTGATGATTGACAGAATGGTCTGTATTATGGTATGTGATGATTGACAGAATGGTCTGTATTATGGTATGTGATTATTGACAGGATGGTCTGTATTATGGTATGTGATGATTGACAAAATGGTCTGTATTATGGCATATGATTATTGACAGGATGGTTTGTATTATGGCATGTGATGATTGACAGAATGGTCTGTATTATGGTATGTGATGATTGACAGAATGGTCTGTATTATGGCATGATGATTGACAGAATGGTCTGTATTATGGCATGTGATTACTGACAGGATGGTCTGCATTTCAGGGTGTACCTGCGTAATCCTATGGAACCTCCTGACATCAGTGGCATCGACCATGATGAGAACCCCAAAGTGCAAGTAGAGGACAGGAGCAAAAGTGAGTTCTCTCCCTTGTCTTCTGATTGTCTCTTGCTCTCTGTGTGTGTGTGTTGTTGTTCTTCAATTTAACGTCTTTTCACTTAATGTGATATTAGACAAGGGATGTGTGTGTGTGTGTGTGTGTGTGTGTGTGTGTGTGTGTGTGTGTGTGTGTGTGTATGCGCGCGTGTGTGCGTGTGTGTGTGTCGTGCCTCTGTGTGTGTTCGAGTGTGTCGTGCTGCGTGCGTGCGTGAGTGCGCGCGCGCGCGCGCGCGCGCGCGCGCGCGCGGTGTGTGTGTGTGTGTGTGTGTGTGTGTGTGTGTGTGTGTGTGTGTGTGTGTGTGTGATGAGGAGAAACTCTAAGTAAGAATTAAAAAAAAAAAAAAAAAAAAAAAAAAAAAAAAAAAAAAAAAAAAAAAAGACATCAAAAGTAAAAACAAACAACTGTACAAAATAAGATCATGAAACAGCAATTACAGGATTGTGCCAACTGGGCTTAACATAAGAATTCGTACAAAATTTAAAAGAGACATGGTATCCTGGAATATGCACTTTGAAGCATCCTTTCTAAATTCTGACAAATCGGAATCAAAGTAGGGGCAAAAGTATATAGAACGCGTGTTGTACAATTATCAAGGGCGCCGCAAGCACATCGAATATTCTTGACATATTTTGTTCTGAATGCATTTATTTTCAACCGAAATAATAAGGACAGGAGTTGTTTACTGTGTCTTGGATATAATCCTATATTTGTATTACGGTTTACTGGATTTACTGAGGAAGCCCTTTTTAAAAGATTACTTGCTCGAGAGTTCGTACAACAAAGTATAGAAGAGTCGGGTTTGTGTATTCGGGGAAGAACACTTTCTTTGTAGTATTCCTCAAATTTTTCAAAAGAGGCTCTTTGTAAAAGAGAATATCCTTCGTGTAAGCTCAAGGGAATATGAATAGTAGCTGTATTGTCAGAATTGTTTGCACCTGCTCGAGCAATCCTGTCAGCCATTCCATTTTCCGGATATGGAGCAATGGGAAGGAACCCAACAAAAATTAACTGTTATACCTCTTGACATGAGGTTGTGAATAAGTACTTTAATTTCAGATATGATTTCAGCACGATTTTTTTCAGCACTAACACATCACAGTCATATAAATCCCAAGGAATCTTGTTCTTGATGATAATCTGCTCATAATAATGGGGGTACTATTTTTTAGGTAAAAAGGGGCATAATCATGCTTTTCATGGTATGTTCACTAACATCTCTATTACTCATCCATTTATTGAGTTATTTGTTAGATTTTTTGTGGATTACTTCCTTATACCTTGTCTACAATTTCACATCATTTTAACTTTATTTTGGGGGTAATAATGATGGTTCACACTAATAACATATGATAAAAAACAGTTTTTGTTTTGTTTTCAATTTGAGAGTTTTACAACAATTCACCACATAAAAGCCCACTAAACACAGCACAAATACCTTTTGGTGTTTGCTCAACAATATCACAAACACCTGGGGATTCATATTGTTGTCAATAAATGTCCCTCTGTGTAACAATCTGTATGTTACTGGGGGTACCCCAATTCTACTAGAAAGGGGCATAATTTTACTGTTTGGGGTAGGTTCAGTACCTCAATCCCTGTTTATTATTTGTTGTTGACATATGACTTAGATTTTATGGCTTCTCTTTCCTTATACCCAAGCTATGATGCTGTATAATAATAATAATGTAGTATTGTTGGCCATTAGGGGATGGACAGGGATATAATGAATGGTGGTTTTACAAAAAGAACAATTTTCAAGTATACAAAAACAAATTGCACCATATAAATGAAAACAATGAAAAAAAGTGGTGTGACTAATTTATTCAACATCAGCACTAACACATCACAGTCATATAAATCCCAAGGAATCTTGTTCTTGGTGATAATCTGCTCATAATTGGGGGTACTACTTTTTAGGTAAAAAAAGGGCATAATCATGCTTTTCACGGTATTTCACTAACATCTATATTACACATCCATTTGTTGATTTATTTGTTAGTTTTTTTGGTGGATTACTTCCTTATACCATTGTCTACAATTTCATTTCATTTCTAATTTGATTTTGGGGGTGATATATGATGGTTCACACTAATAATATATGATAAACCTGTTTTTTTTTTGTTTTTCAGTTTGAGAGTTTTACAACAATTCATCACATAAAAGCCCACTAAACACAGCAAAAATACCTTGTGGTGTTTGCTCAACAACATTACAAACACCTGGGATTCATATTGTTGTCAGTAATTGTCCCTCTGTGTAACAATCTGTATGTTACTGGGGGGGGTACCCCAATTCTACTAGAAAGGGGGGCATAATTTTACTATTTGGGGTAGGTTCAATACCTCAATGACTGCTTATCTATTTGTTGACATATGACTTAGATTTTATGGCTTCTCTTTCCTTTTACCCCCCAAGCTATGATGCTATATAATATAAATCTAGTTTTGTTGGCCATTAGGGGATGGACAGGGATGTACCAATGGTGGTTTTACAAAAAAAGAACAGTTTCTGCACATATACACATGTTACAACACATAAAAAGACCTGTAAAACACTGACAAGAAGTTCTTTTAGTGTTTACTCAGCATCACTGTAAGTATACAGTGTGGTCCAAATTGTTATAGTATAGTACTCCTTGGTAAATGTTCAAAATGACAATCATGGGGGGAAAAAAAGTCTGAAGAAAAAAATAAACAATTGTCTGTTGAAAAGAAAAAAAAAAAAAAACACACAGAGAAAATACTGTAGAAGAAACTGAAGAAGAATCTGAAATACAGAAATAAAAGTTTCAAGATAAGTAAACAGACCCACAAACTGGGCACACACACACACACACACACACACACACACACACACACACACACACACACACACACACACACACACACAAGCACAGACCCACACTTGGGCACACACACACACACACACACACACACACACACACACACACACACACACACACACACACACACACACACACACACACACACACACACACACACACACACACACACACACACACACACACACACACACACACACACACACACACACACACACACACACACACACACACACACACACACACACACACACACACACACACACACACACACCCACACACAGGGGCACACACACACACACACACACACACACACACACACACACACACACACACACACACACACACACACACACACACACACACACACACACACACACACACACACACACACACACACACACACACACACACACACACACACCACACACACACACCACACACACACACACACACACACACACACACACACACACACACCGTACACATATGCACAAACACGCACTAACAGTATCACACACACATGAATGTAAAAAAACACCACAATGGCGCAAAAAAAAAAAAAAAAAAAAAAAAAAAAAAAATGAGTGCTGTGGATGAGTGCTTCTGTGCTTTACAAAATGAACAAACTTATATGGAAAACTTGCATACAGAAATAAACAATGCTTAGGCACACATGTGCACAAGCGTGCATACACACACACACACACACACACACACACACACACACACACACACACACACACACACACACACACACACACACACACACACACACACAGAGTCCCACCTATCCATACAGTCATTATTTGCCATAATTATGTGATTCAGTAGGAAAAATATGTGAAAGAAGAGAAAAATACAGAAAAAAAAATAGTGGAAGAATGAAGATCAATCAAGTAGTAGTAACAAAAAAAAATGAAAAAAAAAAAAAAAAAAGAAAAAAAAAAAAAAAAAAGAGCTACTACTTGCCTGAATCCAGTTTCTGGTCATGAAGGAACTGAAGACTGGAGCTCTGTGCAGCCTAAAATTGGCACAGTTGAGTTTTGACTAGTATTCCCAATGAAAACACCACCAAGGCTGGGACTGACCACGCCCCATGCCACGCCCCCCCCGGCCGCTTCCACAGGACCCTCGCCGTTGTCCTAGCCCTACCATGTCCACTACCCTCTCCGGTCATGATAGGAGTGCGTGCAGTGCTCGTTGATGGCACGGGTTCGGCGGCTATTTCCGCTTCGTCACCCTCGCTCGCGGCGTTGTACTCACAGCTGTCATGTGCAACGAACAGTGAGGCCACGTCATCACCAGCACGTGTCTCCGATAAAAGTGAATGGTGCTGATTCCCATCCCTCTCCTCCTCCTCATCGCTAGTATCAGGATCGATCCTCAAAGGTCTTCTTCATCACTTTCTTTAGAATTTTATCGTCATCTAAAACATCAAGCGCAGTGTAACGCTTGAAAACGGGAGGCGTCGACGAAGCGCTCAGTTGAGCTGCCATCTTGAATATGCTTATCAGCTGTAACCTCTCAACTCGCTATTTGCATAACGTATGGTCAGCTGGCTGCTCGCGTGAAGGGAAAGGGGCCGTTCCTCGACACCAGTAGAAGAAGTGAGAACATTTTAGACGGTCGTTTCCCAAGTAGATTTTTCAGCTTTCCGTGACGAAGTTACGACGTGACACACACGTCCTGGGCGTAGCGATTTTCAGTTTTCAGGACGTGCGTTACACGTTCCAGTGTTAAAGTATGGGAATTTTCATTTATAGATCTAACTGAAGTTGCATATCATTTGAAAAAAAAAAAAAAGTCATCAGCATGCATTTGTTATGAACGGGGATGGTAATTTGAACGGGGATGGTAATTTTTGCTCCAACGTTGATTAGGGGATCGGAAGTCATCTTCCATGTTTTTATTTACTGTTTACATCCTCCTGCGTCAGTTAAGATTTTCTTTTATGTCAACATGAAATTTACCCACGTTCAGAGAAAACAGTGCTGCAGTGAATTCAATCCCCTGTGTGTGTTGACAGAATCTCTGCCAGGCCGGCAGTTCAACTACTCCAAGTTGAAGAGTGAGAAGCCGTCTTCAGCCAAAGGACCCAAGCGACCACCTCTACCATCGCAGAAGTCAGCTGGAGGCAGCTCGAAGGCTGCCCACAGAAACAAACAGCAGCAGTCTCCTTCTGGACATAAGTGAGTGAACAAGCAGAGTACCACATCGCTGCCTGGAAATAAAACTGCCATAAGTCTGAAAATAAAATGTGACAGGAGGCAAAAAAAAACTGATTATTTATCCCCACAAGATATACGGCAAGTTGAGTTATGGTACAAGTACTTTGATTACAGCATGTTTATTTTTGGATACTGTGATTGAGACTTGGGTACGTTCTGCCCCTTAGCCTGCTCCTATACCACAAATCTTAACTCTTTCATTCCTACTTTTCTATGAAACATTACTTCCTCTTGTTCCTAGATTCTTATAGTACAAGTATTCCCTTCATTCCTGGATTTAGAGAAGAAAAAAAAAAAGTGTAAAGTGAGAACTGCCACGTATGCAGTAGCAAACCAACCAGAACAGAGCGGCGACCACTTTCCCATGCTGTAGGGGCCGTCTGGCATCCATCCCATTCATAAACACTGCCACGCGAGAGATCCAGTCATGACGTGCACCGATGACGCGACTCGCGTGAAGTTCAAAGCGCTTGCTGTGAGAACCGATTTTCCGGGCTGCAGGAAGGAAAGGAGGGATTTTGTGCTGCCCGGTTTTCTGGGCTGCAGGAAGGAAGGGTAGGATTTCTACAAACCGGAAAACCGGGTTGTGGGGATGAAAGAGTTAAAATTGCAAGAAATTTGAGTTATGGCAGTTGCATTTCCGGGCAGCAAACATGTTGGTCTGGTGGATACAAACACACATACACTCACACAGGGTTCCATCATCACATGATGAGAGCGTTTGCTTGTAGAGCTGAAAGTCATGAGTTTGAGCCACTGATTGTGTCTGACTTTTAGGGCTTGGAATTCCTCTTTGATCACCCAGCAGGAGACAGGTACATGATTCGGGTCAGGGAAGGCTAAGGCAGTGGAAGGAGTAGGATGGGTACTGCTGTTCATAATGCCATGTACAATCAAAATCTGCAGTCTCCAACAACGCCCCAAGCCCTCTGGGTGAAATGTAAAAATAGAGTCTCGCATGAGAATTTTTACTACTATTTTTTATAGTATTCAAGACATACCAAACTACTAAATCAATTTTTTTTATGTTCCAGACAAAGTCATGAAGCAGAGGTACTGTTTCTTCTAGAAACGAAACAGTACTTTTGAAACATATGGCAAATGGTGCCTCAAAAGAAAAGACCAAAAGCTGCTTACCCAAAGTGCTGCATCCTCACACTCAGCTCCTTCCAAAATAAATGGCATTGAAATGAGACATAGTATCGCCATTTATGGGCAATTGAAAACATCAGCAGGATAACAATGCTCACATCTGTATTACAGGAATTGTAGTTGATAAAGCAAGGGAAAGGATTGCAGTGAGGTCCTTACAACTGAAAAAAAAAGATGGCTATGAGAATTCTTCATCAACTTTCATTTGAATAACGTTTTAAGAGCAGTTGACCAACATCAGTGTGGTAACAAAGTCTTCTGCTGTGCAGGCATCCACCATCTTCCGTCACAGACGATGATCACCCTCTCATTGACCTCAGCGATGACACAGTCAGCCTGGGAGCCGACAACAAGAGTCTGCAACCAGCTGTCAGTGACCTTTCCTTGTTTGACTCCCTTTGCAAAGGACAGAACACCTCTCGCTATGGCAACATTGAGCTTCCTAGACCTCTTTTGAACTTCTCAAGGTCAGATGATCCCTTTGACATTTCCCCCAGCTGTAGGTTACCATCTGCTGATGCTTCATCTGTTAACGGTTCCTGGTCGGCCTCGGAGAGTGCCGGAACGAGGCGAGACAGTGCTTGGTCAACAGGTGGCGTCAGTGTGTCAAGTTCAGACGCGGCATGGCCTTCATCAGTGGTGAACAGTCATCACAGAAACTCTACAGGTGACTTCAAAGCAGAGGCCTTTTCCTCCTCCTCCCACTCGGGTGTCAGTCAAGGGAAGTTCCAGTCTTGGGAGAACTCCGCTCACTCTCATGTTGCGTACCGCTCAGCGCCACCAGTCGAAGATGGCTTGGACAAGGGCACAGAAGCCACACAGCATTCAACCTCATCGTCATTAACTGTTTCAGCACAGAACCAGTTCCGCAAGGAGCTGGAACAAACGTTGTCAGCATCTCTTGTTCCCATTGTGGGAGCAGGTACCAAAAGAGCTGCTGCCGGTTCTGGTACAGATAATCAGCAAACGTTACGTGCTTGTTTGTCACAAAACAATGGTACTGTGCCAAGAGTGGACACTTTGCACACAACGAGAAATCTGTTCATGACTCTGTCCCTGCCAGTGCAACCAAAGCCAACATCTCTAGGAGTGACCTGGCAAACCAGAGCAAATCATGGGTACGTGGTTCATCGTTCAGTAACTCAGTAGCTGTTCTACCAAGTTTACCTCCCCCTGGTTCTCTTAAACTTAACAGTACAGCTTCAGCCTCTCAGAACAAACAGTTGGATCCCAAAGCTGAAAAAGCTTTTGATTGGTTGAATGATGCCATCAGTCATCTAGCTTTGTCTCGTGCTGCAACTGGGACATTGCCAACCATGACAGAAAACACAAAGCCACCAGCAGCCACAACAGGAAGCAGTGCGGACAGTTTCAAGAAGGATTTAGATGTCCCTAGCTCCCCTCCACCGCGATATGATGAAGTACCCCATGATGATGATGATTTTGACCATGAAGCTGTGATGGCGTCTAAGCACAGTGTTAGCCAAGCGTCTCCAAGAATATGTCAACCTCCTATGTATGATGATGTTCCTGCAGAGGAGAGCGAGTTCCAGCAAGCAAACAGATATTATGGAAATGTGACGGATGTAGGACCAAGCTTTCCACCAACAGAGCCCTCATCATTGCAGTATCAACAGTACGCTTGTGCCTCGGAGTTTTCAGACGATTTTGATGACGATGAATTTGATGATGACTTCTATGATGTGTCTGCCAGCAACGCCTGTCCTGAACTTCCACCCCCATTACCTCCTAAGGATTACCAGGGGGAGGGGAGAGGGGCTGGCAAGAGAGGGTCCCCAGAAAAGCCCCACATCTTTCCTGTGATGCAAGATGGGAAGCAGCTGAGCCACACCCACTATTTCCTGATCCCGCCTAAAGACCGGTCGCCGGCCACCGCCACAGTGAAACCCTTTGTTGTGGACTCTGAACACTACAGTGATGATGAAGACCTCTACACTAGTGGCCATGCTGACTATCAGAACATCAGTGTGGCCACCTCACACCTGTCCATATCTTCGCGGGATCCAAACGACAGCTCCTCATCACGTCAGACACAGTCATCAAGCCCTCGCAGACGACGAAACACGACCGACCGTCCAAGGTCCAGGCAGGATCGAGCATACTCGAAATCGTCATCCTCAAATGTGTCGTCATCGTCACCCTCAAAACGCAGTCAAGACTCTCGTTCAGTCAGCAGTTACAGCGACTCCAGCAGCGCAGACTTCAACGCTGAGGCCAATCACTTTGGCACAGTGTCTCCCCGGGAGCGTGTGGCGCAGGTGCAGAGCCTAGTGCTGGGGGTGACCGACGAAGAGTGTCACACTGCTCTGTGTCACTGCCACTGGGACGTCCAACGATCGGTGCGGTACCTCAAGATTGAGCAGCTCTTCCGGCTGGGGCTGGCATCTCGTCAGCACTGCGAGACTCTGCTGGAAGCTCTGCAGTGGAATCTGGAGCTGGCCAGCTCTGTCATGCTGGATGAAGTGAGGGGCAAGGTGCAGTGCGAGTCCTCAGTCTGACCACAACAGGGGCACAGGGTCTTCAGTGTGTGAGTCCTATGTCTGACCACAACAGGGGCACAGGGTCTTCACAAATGGTCAGACATCATGGAAATCTGTGCGCTGGAAGGTGCTCAATGAAAGATGGGTGGAAAAGGTATGGTATGTGTGTGTGTGCGGTCAAGAGTTCTTCAACTGCAGGAAAGGTCTGAGAAAAGGTTTGTCATGTGTTGAAATGTGTGTTAGAAGATGAAGGAAAGATTGTCGTCAGTGGAAAGAGTTCTGTTCTGTCACTGTGTAGGGCATTCTGTGTGTGACAACAAAGACCTTGAAGAAAAGGGTTCTACTCACAGGCTTTGATGACCCTGGTGTTCTTGGAGGATGGTCTTTGTGGCTTGCTGGTGGGATGGAGAGAAGGGACCCACACAGAAGTGATTCCCTTCTCAAATCTCCATGGATCAGAGAATGATTGTCAAGACAGAGTGTCAGTTAAAGAACAATGACTGGCAGTCAGCAGTCTTTTTTCTTTTTTTTTTTTTTTTTCAGTCAAAACTGTACAGAGGAGGATTTTGAGCGACGGGTGATCATCAAACAGATTGTGGTTAGGATCAGAAGGATTTTTAAGTACTTTTTAACATGAAGAAAAGGTTACCAGATTTGTGTGTGTGTGAGGTAAGAAAAAGGATGATCTACTTCACAAAGTAGTCCATAAATGACTTAAACTACTGTACAATTTTATTTGCTTTGGAGTGTATCACAGTTATTATTACATGCCATGAGGAATAAAGACTTTTAGCAAAAGGACCACAAAGAGAGAGAGGGGGGAAGGGCATTTTTTTTTTAAAATGGAGTAGTATGCTTCTTTATCCAGAGTGACGTCTTAACCTGTATCATATGAGTGGAACTGGGACTTTATCAGCAGGATCCAGAGAATGCATGAACTTGTATTGAGGATTGTTGGTCATGAAGCTAAGAAAAGGTGTTGTTAAACAACAGTCTTGGAGTGCAAACTGATAAATATTGTGTACATATTTGCATGGGCATAATGTTCATTGTTTGAAGATGGGATGTACTTACACAAAACGACATGTATTGATGGAGATTTGGTCTGAACCAACAAAACAAGTTTGAAGGGTAAAGGGGGAAAAAAAGTCTTCAAACTTTTCATGTTGTGTTTATCCTGTTATAACGTGTTCTCACACATGCTGAACTGGACCACACCTGCATTGTGAGGTCAGAGGCTTTGGACTGTTGAACAGAAATGGTGCTGTGATGATCTTGTTGACTGGCCAAAATGATCACCTGACTGTCATCAGGAAATACCTGCTGACTGTCATCAGGAAATACCTGTCATCAGGAGACACCTGACTGTCATCAGGAAATACCTGACTGTCATCAGGAAATGCCTGATTGTCTTTAGGAAATACCTGACTGTCGTCATTAAATACCTGACTGTCATTAGGAAATACTTGACTGTCTTCAGGAAATACCTGACTGTCATTAGGAAATACCTGACTGTCATTAGGAAATACTGACTGTCTTCAGGAAATACCTGACTGACATCAGGAAATACCTGACTGACATCAGGAAATACCTGACTGTCATCAGGAAATACCTGGCTGTCATCAGGAAATACCTGACTGACATTGGGAAATACCTGACTGACATCGGGAAATACCTGAGGACTGACATCAGGAAATACCTGACTGACATCAGGAAATACCTGACTGACTGTCATTTAGGAAATACCTGACTGACTGACATCAGGAAATACCTGACTGACATCAGGAAATACCTGACTGACTGACATCAGGAAATACCTGACTGACTGACATCAGGAAATACCTGACTGTCATCCGGAAATACCTGATTGTCATCAGGAAATACCTGACTGACTGACATCAGGAAATACCAGACTGACATCAGGAAACACCTGACTGACTGACATCAGAAAATACCTGACTGACTGTCATCAGAAAATACCTGACTGACTGTCATCAGAAAATACCTGACCGTCATCAGGAAATACCTGACTGACTGACATCAGAAAATACCTGACTGACTGTCATCAGAAAATACCTGACTGTCATCAGGAAATACCTGACTGACTGACATCAGAAAATACCTGACTGTCATCAGGAAATACCTGACTGACATCAGGAAACACCCTGACTGACATCAGGAAATACCTGACTGACATCAGGAAATACCTGACTGACATCAGGAAATACCTGACTGACATTAAAAAAAAAAATACCTGACTGTCTTCAGGAAATACCTGACTGACATCAGGAAAATACCTGACTGTCACCAGGAAATACCAGACTGTCATCAGGAAATACCTGACTGACATCAGGAAATACCAGACTGACATCAGGAAATACCTGGCTGACATCGGGAAATACCTGGCTGACAAATACCTGACTGACATCAGGAAATACCTGGCTGACATCAGGAAATACCTGACTGACAAAGGAAATACCTGACTGACATCAGGAAATACCTGACTGACATCAGGAATACCTGGCTGACATCAGGAAATACCTGGCTGACATCAGGAAATACCTGGCTGACATCAGGAAATACCTGGCTGACATCAGGAAATACCTGACTGACAAATACCTGACTGACATCAGGAAATACCTGGCTGACATCAGGAAATACCTGACTGACAAATACCTGACTGACATCAGGAAATACCTGACTGACATCAGGAAATACCTGACTGACATCAAGAAATACCTGACTGACAAATACCTGACTGACATCAGGAAATACCTGACTGACATCAGGAAATACCTGACTGACATCAGGAAATACCTGGCTGACATCAGGAAATACCTGACTGACATCAGGAATACCTGGCTGACATCAGGAAATACCCTGACTGACATCAGGAAATACCTGGACTGACATCAGGAAATACCTGGCTGACATCAGGAAATACCTGGCTGGCCTGGCTGACATCAGGAAATACCCTGACTGACATCAGGAAATACCTGACTGTCTGACATCAGGAAATACCTGACTGTCTGACATCAGGAAATACCTGACTGTCTGACATCAGGAAATACCTGACTGACATCAGGAAATACCTGGCTGACATCAGGAAATACCTGACTGACATCAGGAAATACCTGGCTGACATCAGGAAATACCTGACTGTCTGACATCAGGAAATACCTGACTGTCTGACATCAGGAAATACCTGACTGACTGACATCAGGAAATACCTGACTGACATCAGGAAATACCTGACTGACATCAGGAAATACCTGACTGTCTGACATCAGGAAATACCCTGACTGACATCAGGAAATACCTGACTGTCACCAGGAAATACCTGACTGACATCAGGAAATACCTGACTGACATCAGAAAATACCTGACTGTCTGACATCAGGAAATACCTACTGACTGACATCAGGAATACCTGACTGACTGACATCAGGAAATACCTGACTGACATCAGGAAATACCTGACTGTCACCAGGAAATACCTGACTGACATCAGGAAATACCAGACTGTCATCAGGAGACACCTGACTGTCATCAGGAAATGTATATTGTTCATGTGCGTACTGGGCTTCAATAGGCTTTGTTAAGAGCAGGCTGCTCATGAGTGTAACTGTAAACTATCCAGCTTGAGAGGAAATTAGTCTTGTGCTTTTCATCTTTGCATGCAGGCCTCATATGTGTGTAGGCATGTGTGGAACAACAGCTGAATCAGTGGTTCCAGTGATGCTTACTTTCATCATTTGTTTTTTACATAGAGAGCATTGCTAGAGACTGATGATCTGGCCCATGTTCAGGTCAGAGGGGAGTTGGAGAGCGTGGAGGGGGGGCGTGAGGGACAGATGAATGGAAGAGGGGGTCCAGCTTGGAGCAGGTCTAAGGATTTCGGAATCCTCCCTCTGTCAAATGTCAGATGTAAAAACCTCTGTAAAATGTCAGATGTAAAGCACCTTGAAGTGTGCGTTGCAGAGGAAAGAAAAATAGCACACAAATGTTAGATATTAAACTGTTGACAATGTGCAAATCATGCACTGCCTTATTCTTCTCCCGCTGAGCAACTTTATGGTGAGTGTACTGGGTTTTCCAATACAGGAACAGGTTCTGCTGCTGCCAACCTTTTGGGAAGAGGAGGTCCTGCACACAGGAAATAGGAACAAGACTTGCTGTTGGCCTCATGCCCCCGATCCTTCCCTGCCCCCTTTGCCTCCATCCCCCCTTTCCCTGTCTCATCCGTGCACCTACATGCGCATACATAGTCTTAACAACCATAAAACCTATGAAAATGGCTCTTATTCACTCAGCCATTATCATTTCTTCTGCTTTTGGGCATGTCTCCACGGGTGATGCATGTTTCTTCATCTTCTTTGTAATGACAGAAGATAGATATGATTTAGTTTAGGTTCCTTAAAATGTCCCTAGTTGACCCAGCTTACATACCAACTAGCGACAGAAAAGAAGTTTAGTGTACAGGAAGTCTGTGATGTAGTTCTTAACACACACACACACCCCCCCCCCCCCCCCCCCCCTTTTTTTTTTCTGCAGCTCACATGTTTGACTGACTCAGTGTTCATACACACCAACTATGTGTAGTCTTTTATGCTGTATAAAACTCAACATTTAGTGGTTATATGTTTGAAAAAATGAAGCATAGTAAAAAGGGATATGAGATCCTTTTATTTGTTTAATTTGCCAGAATAACCTGGGCCCACATTTATGTCAGCATATTAGACTGTTTCAACTTTGACTGCCTCAGTGCATGTCTGGTACCTTGCTGTTTTTTTGTGATATCGGACCCCACAGTACGTATCTTAGATGTAGCAATGTCATCACACATTTTCTCAACCAATTTAAGATGGGAATGGTCAGAATGCTTCAGTCAGCTACCTGATCATGTACATCATATAACATAACCACTTATACCACCCAGCTGCGGCGGGAAGGAATCCTGTTGGCGCTGGTGTCCCTGATATTTCTTATCAGTCATCGTCAAACGTTGGCTATGAGCCAGTGGCTGTATGATTACAGGTCTTGTATTGCTCACATACGTATAATTATTGGTATATTCCATCTTCCTGTATGCATGCAGGATATGGATCTTCACAATGGATCTATAACAAAGAATCCAAGCTATAGAAATGAGATGTTACTGCAAGATGCTAAACAATAGAGATATGATCATATCACCAATCAATGAATGCATCTAACTTTTAGGTTACACATACAGGGTTTAACGACTACCAGATTTGAACCAGTCACTCAGCTGGGAAACAAGCACTTACATGGAGATTTTGACAGACGTCTTCATCAGGGCTATATGAAAATCAAATCAACTGACATCAGTCTAGAAAAGAAAACTAAATGGTATGGGGCATGTAAAAGAACCAATGGCCTTGCTAAAACAATCCTCCAGGAAACTGTTGAAGGATGGAGATGGAGGAAATGATTGACAAAAACTGTGTAGCACCAACATTGTGGAGTGAGCCAGGAAACCATTTGCAGAGACTCAGGCCCTGGCACACCACGGTCGGGGCTGAGGGAAGCTGGTGAACTGCTCCTCAGTGTGGAAACCCAGGCCATGGCACACCACATTGAGGGAAGCCATGGCACACCACATTGAGGGAAGCCATGGCACACCACATTGAGGGAAGCCATAGCACACCCACAGTGAGGGAAGCCATATAGCACACCACAGTGAGGGAAGCCATGGCACACCACAGTGAGGGAAGCCATAGCACACCACAGTGAGGAAAGCCATATAGCCATGGCACCACAGTGAGGGAAGCTATGGCACACCACAGTGAGGGAAGCCATATAGCACACCACAGTGAGGGAAGCCGTGGCACACCACAGTGAGGGAAGCCGTGGCACACCACAGTGAGGGAAGCCATATAGCACACCACATTGAGGGAAGCCATATAGCACACCACAGTGAGGGAAGCCATGGCACACCACATTGAAGGAAGCCATATAGCACACCACAGTGAGAGAAGCCATATAGCACACACAGTGAGGGAAGCCATAGCACACCACAGTGAGGGAAGCCATAGCACACCACAGTGAGGGAAGCCATATAGCACACCACAGTGAGGGAAGCCATGGCACACCACATTGAGGGAAGCCATGGCACACCACAGTGAGGGAAGCCATGGCACACCACAGCGAGGGGGAAGCCATAGCACACCACAGTGAGGGAAGCCGTGGCACACCACAGCGAGGGAAGCCATGGCACACCACAGCGAGGGAAGCCGTGGCACACCACAGCGAGGGAAGCCATAGCACACCACAGTGAGGGAAGCCATGGCACACCACAGCGAGGGAAGCCATGGCACACCACAGTGAGGGAAGCCATGGCACACCACAGTGAGGGAAGCCATATAGCACACCACATTGAGGGAAGCCATATAGCACACCACATTGAAGGAAGCTATATAGCACACCACATTGAGGGAAGCCATAGCACACCACATTGAGGGAAGCCATGGCACACCACCAGCGAGGGAAGCCATGGCACACCACAGTGAGGGAAGCTATGGCACACCACAGCGAGGGAAGCTATGGCACACCAGTGAGGGAAGCTATGGCACACCACAGCGAGGGAAGCCATGGCACACCACACTGAGGGAAGCCATGGCACACCCACACTGAGGGAAGCTATGGCACACCACAGTGAGGGAAGCTATGGCACACCACAGCGAGGGAAGCCATGGCACACCACAGCGAGGGAAGCCATGGCACACCACAGTGAGGGAAGCCGTGGCACACCACAGCGAGGGAAGCCATGGCACACCACACTGAGGGAAGCTATGGCACACCACATTGAGGGGAAGCCGTGGCACACCACAGTGAGGGAAGTTGGCAAACTGCTCTTCAGTGTGGAGACCCCAGGCCATGGCACACCACAGTTAGGGAAGCTGGTGGACTGCTTTTCAGTGTGGAGACCCACTGACTCCCCCAGAGTTCACAGAGAGAGAGAGATGTACTCATGGTGCTTAACAAAGCAGAAACACAATGAAAACAAACAGAATTGGAGATTGTTCATTCTAGAACAAAACTGAGTCTCTGGAGGGTACAGTCTAATCTGTTGATCTACTTTGGTTAAAATGATGCGCATTTTGTTTAGAAAAAAAAGGGAAAGAAAAAAAGAAACAAGCATTAAGTTTGTTGTATCTTTGTACCTTGTACAAAATGTTTACATACTCTGATTTCAAAGATCAGGATTCATATGATGGTACTTAAAAAGTATGCAGCATTTTTGGCTTCAAATATACATCCAGTTTTTAGTGCCCACATCAAAATACATTTTTGAAGTATAAGGCTGCCGCTCCGCTCTGTGACCAAATCTTTAATGATAAATTGCGGTGTGGTGCAGATATTTTTTTTAGATTATAGTATGATATATGGTTTATAAGCCAACCTTTTATTAATGTGGTCAGGAAAAATAAATGCCAGTAGCTCTATATACATAATGATAAAAGGTGTAGATTATGTTTGTGTCCGAGTCTAAAGACAAGATGCATGTCCTGATAGAGGAAAAGTCTGATCATGGAAATGTGGGTGTGTGAGAATAGTGTAGTGTTTGAATATTAACATACTCTGCAACCCGTCAGTGTCTTTGCTCAGGTTCTGGTGGGTAAGGAATGCTCAAGCATACCCTGTTAGGTCCGTGTTCTCTCACCTGATCAGCCTGTCCTGTGTTACCTTGATGCTGTGATGATTGAAATACCAGCAGTTTTGCTGGTTCACACCTGTTGCCAGTCTGGCATTACTCTTGACGGTTGTGCATTGTGTCTTCTTCATTAGTTCAGTTAGTGTGCAATAGGTGTGAGAGTAGTTGGCCATGTATCGTTCCTTCATGCCTAGCGTCAGATTTTAATGCACATGGATTATGACACATTAATGATAATTGTCATGGATTATGACACATCAGTGATGATTGTCATCGATTATGACACATCAGTGATGATTGTCATGGATTATGACACATCCGTGTTGATTGTCATGGATTATGACACATCAGTGATGATTGTCATGGATATGACACATCCGTGATGATTGTCATGGATTATGACACATCCGTGTTGATTGTCATGGATTTATGACACATCAGTGATGATTGTCATGGATTATGACACATCCGTGATGATTGTCATGGATTATGACACATCAGTGATGATTGTCATGGATTATGACACATCAGTGATGATTGTCATGGATTATGACACATCCATGTTGATTGTCATGGATTATGACACATCAGTGATGATTGTCATGGATTATGACACATCCGTGTTGATTGTCATGGATTATGACACATCAATGATGATCGTCATGCACAGATGTAGATCTCTGATGTGCTGCTTTGTCACTAGATGCATGACCTGACTGAGATTTAAAGAATGTTTATACGCACAATGTTTGAGTGTATGCCTGGAGTTTTTGTAGTCAGTGCACAACCAGAATTACGCTAATCCAAACCATTGTCTGAAAAGAAAACCATCCATTGAACAAGGTAGTGAGTAGATTGTGACTATTTGTGGCTGTTCAAAATGTTCTTGCACAATGAAGGTTCAACAGTGCATAGGGAGCCAATCATGTGATCTGCTGCCAAGATAGCAAATGTAGTTAGAGTTTCCAGACTAGTGTTTACTTTAAGTAAAATTCAAGTGAGAAGAGTAAGGCCATGTGGTCCTGGAGAGTGGACATGGAAGCATAATCATTCAAATATGGCTAGTTGAACCAGTTTCAATTGAGGTATTTGTCTCTGGTTCTGCAGAAATGAAGAGAATATTGCCAGACTTTGGGTGATTTATCTTGTGGCGTCCTGAGTCTGTCTCGTCTTCGAGGCCCCCCCCCATAAGTGGCATTCTTCAGATGCCATTCATTCCTGTTCCTACACACACAGCCACATTGAGAGTGTCCTGTCGCAGCCCCAGTGCCTCAGTCCACAGGGAGTTGGCTGCGTCATGTCAGTGAAGGGCAACCCACCAGAGGAGACGCTGCACTACTTCCCAATCACTTCAGTGGTGTTCAGTAATGCCTGTTCTGATCCAGCATGTGCAGAACACCACCTGCTAAGCTCCCTTCTGACAACAATGATCAATTAGAAATAAAAGCAGCAATGATGCAGTTCAAAAACTGTAGGGAAGTGCTGATCAGCACATTGTGTGTGTATATATATTTGTGCATGTGTGTTTGTGTGTATGTGTGTGTCTGTGTGTGCATGCAAAAATCCCTTTTTGTGTGTGTGTGCCTCTTTTAAGTGTTATTGCTTTGTTCTCTGCTGTGTAACTGCATGCAGAGAAGTGTTTGCTGTGTGTATTAACCCAAACTCTTTGATTAGTTATTGAGATCCTCTGTTTGGCCGTGTCAAGTTGGACCTCTTCCTTTTCACAGAATAATGATCATTGTCCACACTGGCCTTTCCTCTCCTTCCCTGTTCACGTGGTCATGTCTCCCTCTCTCCCTCTGTCACTCTCTTCCCACCCCCAGTTGTTCTCTGGTTTTCTGTTTGACGCCTTCTCTCTGCTTCCGCTGATTCCTTTCCTTTCATGTCTGTCTCTCTGTTCCATTTGTATTTCATGTCTGTCTCTCTGTTCCATTTGTATTTCATGTCTGTCTCCTCTGTTCCATTTGTATTTCATGTCTGTTTGTTCAATTTGTATTTCATGTCTGTTTGTTGTTCCATCTGTTTTCATGTCTGTTTGTTCCATCTGTGTTTCATGTCTGTTCCATCTGTATTTCATGTCTGTCTGTCTGTTCCATCTGTGTCTGTCTGTCTGTTCCATTTGTAACAGCTTGTAAAGGAATAGTTTTTGTCACATTTGTTGGTTGGTTTGTTTGAAAAGTCCCTTAAAGTATGATTGTATACATAGTTTTAGATACCAGTTAAAACTTCTAGAATCATATTAGACAATGTGCATTATTCAGATTTCAGGGAATAAACTGGCTAAGATCTATCAGTTGTATTCATCAGGTTCAGGTCCTGAGGGAAAGTCTCACCCATACAGTTTTCTCAGCAATCCCAGTGCACAGAATGGTTTGTGAAACCTGCAAAGTGTAATGGCAATGAATAGAAAGGCTTTGGGTCAGTTAGCAGATGTGTTTTAGTTGGTTAGCAGATGTGTTTTTAGTGTTGTAGAATTTCAGTGTGTGGCTGTTGTTTGATGGCAAGAAAAAGCTGCTGATCAGGACATGGGGGAAAGGTGTGGCTGAAAACTGTATGTTCTTCCGCAGTGAATTACTGAACTCTTTGGATTTGAATCAGATGTTGTCGCATTGGACCCCTTTTTTCTTTAAAGCCTTTTTTGGTGCCTTTCAATTTGTTTTGTTGGCATTGTTTCCAGTGATTTGGTCAAATGTGTTCATCCATAAAAACCAAGCTTAATATTTTCTTTCTTTCTTTTCTTTTTATCCTCCCTGCAAGTGTGATTTGACCACTTGTTTCTCACCGCAACCTAAGTTTAAACGTCTACCTCTTGTGTTCGGTGAGAGTAGGTGATTGTTTGAAGGAAACGCTGTTATTTGCTGTTGCAGGGAAGTGTGATGACCTCTTAAGCCTTGAAATTTGTAATTATTGTGATGCGGCAGAGCAAAGGGCAACAGAGTTGATGTCCACTGCGGGAATAGCATGCTTCCAAATACTGCTTGAAATGTCGTCTGCTGAAATTCTATGTTGGGTGCGTTTCAGAACATTTGACCCAAAATGATTTTGAGGATAAATTGTAGATCAACATTCATGATTAGTTTTGTCTGTTGATGGACGTTTTTACATGATTTGTCAAATGTTTGTTACAAAAGCATTCAGAGACGTCTCTGAACAAAATTAAGACTAGTTTTCAAACTGGGATTACGTTGATCCAACTTTTCAGCACCATTGTTGCAGCAAAGCTTCAACATAGTACAGCTCTAATATTGTTACATTCATCCAGTTTTTCAGTGCCATTGTTGCAGCAAAGCGTCAGCATGGTTCAGCACCAATGTTGCAGGCTTGGGAAGAGTCCAAGGGACACTGCTATACATTCTTTATCATGGGAGAGAGATGAATTAAATTCAGTCCAAAATCCAGTGTCCTTGTGTGCGTACAAGCATGGTAACCACTGTTTCAAATACTTTTGCTCAGATTCTTTATGTTCTTTTGTCATTTGCACCCCATCTGCTTCTGCCTGTCATTTAAAAAAAAAAAACAAACAAACCCAAATTTGGAGGCAAATGAAATCCTGATTTTCAAACTTTTTAGTTAAAGAAAATGAAGAGTTTGTGGTCATTTTTCCATTTTTTTTATGAGTGATATGAAAATCTAACGTCAGCAAGCAGAGACAAAATTTTACTTGTGCTTGTGTCAGCAAGTTCAGCTGATGCTCTTCATCAGACCTCCATCAAACAGTGAAGTGTCAAACTTCTTCAAGACAGAAACTCAGTGTCTGCTTTCACTCCAAGGTGTCCAGAGTCCAGATTGGACATCATGGATTTGCCTGCTATGGTCCCTGGTGTCTGCAGAACATATTTGGTTGTAGCAAAACATGACTTGGATTTCTTTTCAAGGGAAACTCTTAGTGTTGAAGAATACTCTGGGGTTTCACGGAGGTCTGAAATGTGTGTGATGTGGATGTTTGTTCTTCCTGCCTGGAGGTGGTGACCCTCTACCCCCCCCCCCAAGTGGCAGTACAGGACAGCGTACAATATAAATATAACATCTGAAGTGATGCAGAAGCTGTCAGTTTCAGGTCTTATGATGCTTTGGTAGGTTGCCAGAGGTAGTCATTGTGATGTAGTTTGGCCATGAATAATGAAATTGATGACTGGTTGATAAATGAATATTCTGATCACCATGTTTTGGTGAGGAACCATTATGTAATATAAAGATGTGGGAATTGCTCAAAGAATGTCAGAATTGCTGACATGGCAGTTGAATTGAACAGAGAATGATAAAAAAAAGCATTCTAAACAATCATACAATGATGATAAACTAGCATATTAAATTTTCAGCATAAATAAAAAAGTCAGTCTGAACTATGGATTTTGATGGCAGCTGTTGCAATACAGTTATATTAACAATTATAACTTTGAAAAAAATGTTGACAAACATCATGTTTAAGTGCAGCCCCAATTCCTAACATAAAGTCATCAAGAACAAGTTTGTTTTAGAGAGAGGCTTAACAATATTTCACGGCTGTCATTTCATGTTTTAATCAAGACCAGTACAAGTGTGTGCTGTTTTCTCTCTTTAATTGTTTGGCATTGCCCACATATCACTTCTTTCATCTCTCAATTCATCACTGTTGAAGCACTTACCTGCTGGCCTATTTTCTTCTGTTTGAAATTGAAAAAAAAAAAAAAAAACAGTCTTTTCGCTCTTAAGCTACTTCCCCAAAGATGGAGTATGGCTGCCTTAATAGTGGGATAAAAAAAAAAAAAAAAAACGTCATACACACAAAACTCCACTGCCTGTCTATACAGGGAGTGTCTGCAGGAGTATCAGCCAGCGTATGCAGAAAGAAAGAAAGAAAAAGAAACTTTTAAGCTACTAAGTCTCTCACATGATTGTTTTGGGATTGGTGCAGACAGTGGGGGTGGGGTGTATTTGCATAATGTTGAGAAGAATGTTTGTCCTGCTTTAAATAATAAAAAGGTGCTCCTGATCATGGACTTTTACTGTTCTACAGCTTTGATCACGAGTGTTCTAACGTGAACATGAATGTGCGCGCGCGCGCACACACACACACACACACACACACACACACACACACACACACACACACACACACACACACACACACACACACAGTATAACACAAAACAACTTTTGCCCTGTATCAATTTGAGTGAAAAAAAAACGTTGAAATACACACACAACACAAGCACAAGAATTATACATCATAGTTTAATTACATGAAAGTCATGGCCTTAATAAAAATCATGTGTTAGATGTATGATATTGTACAGAGTTTGATTTGAGTTTGTTTGGTACATAAATCAGAGTGATTAACATCTTTGGCGTGTGTGTGTGTGTGTGTGTGTGAGAGAGAGAGAGAGAGAGAGTAAATGAAAGAGAGAGAGAAAGAAAGAAAGAGAGGCTAACAATACAGCACAATGAGTTAAAACGAGACACAGAAACAAATATAAATGAAATAGAGCCAGTGTATCTATGTACATCTGTATATATTCTTGAATATCGCATTTGTGTACATTATGTAAGTACTCTTATGTTTAGCCCGGCCAACTTTTTTCATTCTCATGAAAGAGATTTTGCTTAGAAAAAACTTGACCTGAAGATTTCATCTTATTGTAAGATTTGCTGATGTGCCATCTGCCCGTTTTTTTTTTTTTTTTTAAATAAAATGGGAATCGAAGATTGATGGGATGAAGCACAGTGTGACAAAGCTCCACACAGGTGCTCAGCGAGTGCATGTATTTATTGTGATTTACCAGCTTTATATTTGAACATTGCTAGGTGAGCAGTCACTTCTCGTGAGCAACATAACCAAAGCCTTTGTATCATAAAACTGTTGTTTCCAAAATGCTTTCCTTTGTTATCTTTATATTTTCTCAGTTTTCATTCTTTTTTATTTGTTTGTTTTTGTTTATGTCCTTGAGAATTGTGTATGAAAACCTGGATATACTATTTACCTTATGATGATTCATTCAGGGTGATATCTGTTTCATTAATAAGACATATGGTTTCATAGTTCTGTCATTATAAGTCTGAGGTATGAGTACTTTAATGCAGGATTAATAGTGTGTTATGCTTTTGGTAACTTTTTCATGCAAAAGTAGCTGAATTTAGCAAGAGTTGTGTTAACACTATGTAAGTTTATGGCAAAGTAGCAGGATTATAAATGAACAAAAATTTGAAGCAGGTAGAGTGCAGATTATCTTCACTAAACAATACTTTACAGCTCAGTTAAAAGATCTGTTTATATATCTGTCTGCCTATCTATCTATCTATATCTATATATCTATCCCTCAATGTATCAGTTAATCTATTAGTCAGTTAATCTCTCTCTCTCTCTCTCTCTCTCTCTCTCTCTTTGTCTCTCTCAATTTGTCTGAAATATATTCTTAAAATTCACTCCTGCGCTGTTACTTTCAAAACAAAGATATGTTTGTTTCCAGTATTGATGGATACAAGTATGGTGATGCAAGCTAGAAAATTATGATATTAAGTGCTTCATATTTATGAAAAAAATATGGGATTTGATTATGCATATAAATCTCTCTCTCTCTCTCTCTCTCTCTCTCTCTCTCTCTCTCTCTCTCTCTCTCTCTCTCCTCCCTCCTCTCCTCCTCTCCTCCTCCTCCTCCCTCTCTCTTTGGAGGCCCTCACATGGGGAGAATTATACAGAACATGGTTGGTTTGTACATGTACAATGCACACAACACACACAGACACACACACACACACACACACACACACACACACACACATATATATATATATATATAAAAATTTTTATTGATTCTTTCACAGATTTAACTACCAGCTTTTCTAGGGTTTTTATTTCAAAATTACTGAATCGTATTTCCTTTAAGCCAGGTCAGAACTGTATGAAGATATCATTCTTTCACCTGTATGCATATGTCTGTTCATTCTTCTGTTTTCCTTTAATAAAACAGATGCCAGACACACACATTGTTTTATTCAATTTTTCACTTTTGTGGACATTCAAAGGTCAAAGAAAATTTGCTGTTTTTCTTTTCTGTGTTGAGTGTGTATGAAAATCATGAATAATTATTACTATTGTCATAATAAAAGTAATATATCAGTGACCTCATCAGCTTGCGAGTAATGTGAACTGTTAAAGCGCTTTGATTGTTACAATGGTTATTCAGGAAATGTTTTTTTCTTCTCTGTTCTCCTTGTTGTCTCTTTTTTTTCCCGTTTGCACTGTGTGTGGTGGTGTTGTTATTTTACTCCAGACGCCTGTGGCTGTGGCGTGATTGGGTTGTTTTTTTTTTTTCTTCTCAAATACCTGTGGCTGCCTCTGGGCTACTGTTCCCTGTGTCATTTTTGTCTGGCCAGATGTGCTTGTCCTGTTTTTCGTCTGTGTGATCAAGTCAGTGTCCTTCCAGCCTTTCGGCCTGGTTTCCACCATTTTCTCATCCATTGCCATTGTCTTTGTTTCTTTTTTTTCCATCCCTTTTTTTTTTTTTTTTTTCATTCCCCTATTACTCTGCCACCACCCACTCCTTCTCCACCCCCTTACCTGGTTTTTTAGAACAGAAGAAAAAGGTTTTCATTCTTCATGTACAAGTCACCTGAAGTCTGTAAACAGTACATTGTTAAAAGAGATGTCTTTGTTCAGTGCATTGTTAAAAGAGATGTCCTTGTTTGGTACATTGTTAAAAGAGATGTCCTTGTTCGGTACATTGTTAAAAGAGATGTCCTTGTTCAGTACATTGCTAAAAGAGATGTCCTTGTTCAATACATTGTTAAAAGAGATGTCCTTGTTCAATACATTGTTAAAACATGTCCTTGTTCAATACATTGTTAAAACAGATGTCCTTGTTCAATACGTTGTTAAAAGAATGTCCTTGTTCAATACATTGTTAAAAACAGATGTCCTTGTTCAATACATTGTTAAAAGAATGTCCTTGTTCAATACGTTGTTAAAAGAATGTCCTTGTTCAACTTGAAGAGGTTAGTTTATTAAATTGCTTTCACGTGTTTAAGTTGCTTCATTCTATTGAGTTCATTGAATACAGATAGGAATTTAGGGTCACATTCTGAAAGGAGTAACTGATTATTATTTGTATTTTCATTTCATTTTGCTGGATTTTGTTCTTTCCAAGCAGGTATTAAATGAAGAGCAATGAAAAGATGAATAAAGTAAAAAATAAACAAACACTGGACAGTGGTTATGTTGCTTGAAATGGTAGAATGCTGGACTCCATTTATTCTTACTTTATTCTGTTAAATGTGATATTTGTAGTAGATCATGGTAAATAAATAAATAGTGAATGTGTGTGTGTGTGTGTGTGTGTGTGTGTGTGTGTGTGTGTGTGTGTGTGTGTGTGTGTGTGTTGCATGAAAAAGTAGAATGCTAGCAAGACGATCATTGCCTAAATCTTTGCTACAATTGGGGACAATTGTAAGACAATTTCACATTGTTCAGCCTAACCCACCTTCTTGTCAAAAAACTAACAAAATAAATGGATAAAGTGATAACATTTTTGTGCAAGTATTTCTGGACTTTATGCATACAATCTCAGGATGGTTCAGACAGATCATCATTTCACATGCATTTTTCCATGTCATCATGATTTTTTTTATTCTAGGTAGTTATGAGGAGATCATTCATTTTGTTTCCAGTTAACTATTGCAGCTGTTATTTCATTATGAGACTATATCACCTTTTCTGCCGTATCTGCTGAAGTTTGTCCCATTACACGATATATATTCAGGCATGTTTGTCTGTTTCCAGTACAGGGAATGCAGTAAAGCTTGGGCTGGGAGATGTTGCTATTACTGATTTTAAAATCAGCGCTTTCTAACCTGAGGGTTTGTGTGATGCGAAAGGTTGTGCTCATTTTGTGTCTGAAATACATGATGATGCACTCGATCAGGTTAATTGTTTGGAATTAAGTTTGGTTTGGGTCAAAGTTGAGCTGCTGCACATGAGGGACTGACAAACTGTGTGTAAAAAGTGCGTTTGTGACTTTGTTCTAAGCGTGTATTTGTTACTTGAATATGCTGAAAAAGAAGCTCTAGCATCAATGTGTAACTTCAGTGTTGAAGATGCATGGGATTCAACAATCACTCAAACTTTTTACCGAGACTCTTTGAACATGATGAGTGGAAAAGTGTTTAGTACTCATTGATGAAATGTTGCTCTGAATTTGCACTTTTGAAATTAAATTGGGTTGATATGAAAATATTGTTATATTGAATGTGGATTCTACGTTTATTTGCTATGCCTGTTTTCCATGTTGATTCAGATATTTTGTGAATGTGGTTGATGAAAAGAAAAACATTTCTATGCTTAGATTTGTTTTTTTGTTGTGGAATATTGTCCAAGTTTTTATGTGTCCTAATCTGTGGATGTCATGTGTTTTGCTGAAAAGAATTTTTGTTGTTGTTGTTTTCATTTTGGTTTGTTTTCTGACTGAAGTAGTATTTATTATGATAACATAATATCGTCCTTGCCTTTGAACATAATGACTGTCTGCTGTTAAATACCAATACGAAAAACATATGGACAAAAAAGGAATATTAGATTTATTCATTCGTTAGTGGTTCATTTGTGGTGCTTTCCCAGCACTTTACCTCTATGGTGTGCTTGACATGTTTTTTATGGGTTTGTTATCCTTTATTTGTCAAACATTACCCTTCTTTGGAGGAGGAAGAGAATTGGGTGAATTCTATTTTGACAGCTTACTAGGCCAAAATTTGAAGTGTGCAAATACCAGACTAGTGTAAATTGTTGGTGTTGTTTTATGTAAGAAAATACAAAATATTTTGGAGCATTATGACCTTTATTTTTTTTTTCTGTACCAAAATGAAAATGATATTGGAGCATGATGCCATTTGATTTATTTTATTTATCTTTTTTTTCTTTTTTTTTAGAAAGTTCCCTGCAGCTGTACTTAACGGTTGAAAGGTGGAATGTCTGGACATGTAGGTGAATATGATTTCTGAAGTGTGGTGAAGGTTGGTAAATTTGCTATACAGAAAAGTTCTCTGAGTTCTGCCTTTTGACAATTTTTAAATGGAAATATTGCAGACAAGGAAGGATCTTCTCTAGTGTCAAACATATTACAGAGTTTCATTTGTAAACCAGAGAATCACTGCTTTTGATCTAGTCTGTATACTGTACTATACATCTGATAAATGTGAAGGCCTCAGTACGTTAATGATTTTTTTTTTTAATGAAATAAATGAATGAGTGCATGATATGGACTGCACATCAAGAAATGACTGACATATCTTGGTGATTATCAGAACAATTCAAGAGTATCTGAACAAGGAATGTGAGCAACATCTAATCCACCACATTGTTATTGTTTTTATACAGAGACTTCTATTATTCTTCATTTAAAACTCAAAAACTATGGGAGTTTTTTCTTTCTTTCTTTCACTGGATGCACCAAACTCCAGCATATTCCATCAGCTCATATATCAGACAGTGGAGAACAGAAATCTAGAATGCTGACTGAAAAATGCTGACCGAAAGTTGACATTTGTGTTGAGTGTAAAACAGGGGAGAGAGGGAGCCAGAAGAGACAGGGAACATCGGTGTACAGGAATGGGCCTGGTGTCAGGGTCCCTGGGTGTGAAGAGGGCTAAGAAAGGGAGAGGAGGATGGAGGGGAAATGGGGGGGGGGGGGGGGGGGGGGATTGCCCCAGAAAGGGATGGACTAAGAAAGAGAGAGGAGGATGGAGGGGAAATGGGGCATGGTGATGGACTAAGAAAGAGAGAGGAGGATGGAGAGGAAATGGGGGGGGGGGGAGGGGGGGAGGGGCCCAGAAGGGGATGGACAAAGAAAGAGAGAGGAGGATGGAGGGGAAATGGGGGGGAGGGGGGATGGGCCCAGAAAGGGATGGATAAAGAAAGAGAGAGGCGGATGGAGGGGAAATGGGGGGGGGGGGGGGGGGGGGATGGGGCCAGAAAGGGATGGACAAAGAAAGAGAGAGGATGGTGGAAAGTAAATGGGGGGGGGGGGGGGGGGGGGGGGGGGGGGGGGGGGGGGGGGATGGGCCCAGAAAGGGATGGATAAAGAAAGAGAGAGGGCGGATGGAGGGGAAATGGGGGGGTGGGGATGGGCCGAGAAGGGGATGGACTATGAAAGAGGGAGGAGGATGGAGGGGAAATGGGGGGGGGGGGGGATGGGCCGAGAAGGGGATGGACTATGAAAGAGGGAGGAGGATGGAGGGGATGGGAAGGGCCCAGAAAGGGAGAGGATGTGGGAGTAGAACGAAGACGGGGACGGAGGAAGAATAAAAACTGGACCAAAGATAGGTCTGGTAATCAACGTTGTATGTACTGTAAATTTTCTGCAGTGGCGGTTGTTTTATTTTATATTCTGACCCGCTTATATATGTTCTGTCCGTTTGTCCTTTCTCTCTCTCTCTCTCTGTCTGCAACTCGGTCAGGTTTGGTAACATTTTATTTTTCATTTGTTTGTCTAATTTGTACCTTTTTTCCTGTGGGAATCCCAGGGGTTCTTTCAGTACCGATTGTTTTGTCTGCCATCTGGAAAGTCACTGCCAATCATTTTCTCTTTTCTGTCAGTCTTGTGTACTCTGCTGTCTTGTCTTCTTTTTTTTTGTACTCCCAGTTCTTACAAAACAGGGAGTACTTTACAGTGGGAACGAAGAAATGCTATCTTTCTTTCCGTCTGTCTGTCTGTCTGTCCGTGGTCAAAATGTTCCACCACTCGCTCCAGGCAAAACTTCTGGGCCGATTTTTCAGGGAATTTTGTAGGTATGTTCATCATCGGTCATGGATGATGCCCGATGTTTTATTTTACCAGAATAACCGTTACTAACGGCCCAAACCGGTTTTTCTTTCTTTATGGAATATCTAGAAAATGATACGCAAACAAAATGACGTCAAAGCTTCTTTGCGTCATAAGCCGAAGTGACGAAATACATTATGACGCATGTTTGATTGTGACGCCGTATTCAAGATAAACTGGGAGTAGGTTTATATGCTTTGCATCTTGTTTTCCTTGCTATACTGTCGTCCACTGTCTTTCTATCTTTATGTCCATTGGCCTGCCTTCGTTCCTCGTTCCTGGAGGACTGTACTCCTCTTGCTATAGACTGATCACTTAGGTGGTGAACATGCCATCTCTGTTCAGAGTGGACACTAGCTCTTGGAGGCCTGTACACTTCGTGCTATAGACTGACCACTTAGGTGGTGAACATGCCATCTCTGTTCAGAGTGTGAACATGCCATCTCTGTTCAGAGTGGACACTAGTTCTTGGAGGCCTTTACACTACTTGCTTTAGACTGACCGCTTAAGTGGTGAACATGCCATTTCTGTTCACAGTAGACACGATAAGCAGTCCATTCTGCAGCGTGTTTGCTTCTGTGGCTTTGTTTTAATGGGTTACGTGTTACACTGACGGTTACATT